>JAABOM020030613.1:0-17440 GCA_011800125.2 Solanum clarkiae
AAAGTACCATATTTTGTTTAAGTTGCTTCATTGTTTCGACTGATTTTGAAGCTCTGTTTCTTTATTTACTTTGGCTACTGTCACTCTATTGTTTAATTTGCAAGGCTATTACATATTTGTTTATAATATATAGAATTGATCTTTTTAGGTATTAATCCTTGTTTCTTTCTTCTTTGCATGAACTGCAATTTTTGGGTCCTTTTGAACCCCATCTTGCATTTCATTGGGCCACGAAAGCCCCAAACTTCCTCCTCTTCGAGTCAGTTCATCCTCTCTTGGCTTTGGAGAACAGTCTACAGGATTAAAGGAAGTCACCGAACAGACCATGGGAAGCTGAAAATACAGAAATATACACCAAGTATATATTATAGGAAATATGGCCACAAGCCCATTAGCAGAAGCTGGGCAACATATTTCAATGGGCCTGGCAGGTCCAAAGATTTTGTTTGATAGGTGGAAGATTGGGCCTGCCTATTCCAAATTTCATCTTAATTCAATCTTCCTATTTTTGTATTTATACATTATTTGATATACCTGCTATCATGTGTGCTAACACTAACATTTTGTTACTTTTATTTTTTTAATCTAATTAAATTCGCCGACAAGTTAAAACCATTTATGTTACTTTTATTTAATTTTATCCCAAAAAGAGTTTCGCCATAATAAAAAATAAATAAAAAAATGATTTTATCATGTTAGTTTTATTTTTAAATCCAGTCCCTTTCCTTCAAGTATAGTCAACATTGCTTTCAAGTTAGTCAAGTCAAGTCAAATTCTTTCAAGTTTTATTAGTTTCTTTCAACCAGTCAAAGCTTTTCAAAATTAATTCATTCTGAAATCAGTCAAACTTTTTTTTCAAGTCAAAAGTTAGTCAAATCACTTAATCGTCGGATAACCGCATATAGCGGCCATTTCGAGTGCGTAAAACCTTCTCGAAGTGGAAATGTGAACCCGAACCTGTTCTTTGGATTTTAAAAGATTTTTCTGTTAGGTCTTTTAAAATAATTTAAAGGTTTCCTAATTATCCTTAAAATTGGGTGGCGACTCTATTTTCTTTTGAATTTCAAAAATTTATTTTCTCTCAAATTAATTGAGAGTTGAAATCGATTTTTGAATTTTCTTTTCAAAAAGCCATTTTTCGGCATAACAATGATGATGAAAGTAATGTATATATTTATTGATTTCATGAACAGTATCTATAGTGTTCCAAGTGACTACACCTTGTTGAGGTGGTGTTATACCTTTATCACCATGGATGCAGGGTGTGACTACCATCTACCAATTGAGGGGTTGATACCTCAATCATTATAGATGGAAGGGTGTGACTACCATCAACAAATTGAGGGGTTGATACCTTTGTCGCCTCTCCAAGGGGGTTGTAGGCCTTGAATTCTATAATGGTAGTCCCTCACTACACTTGTCGTCACGACCCAAGCCTAGGGCCTAGACGTGACTGGCAAATGGGAACCCCAAGGAACCCCAAACAAGCCTCACAGCATATCATTGCACATCCTTGGTCGCGAAAGCAATACAAAACATCATAAGAAACATGAACAAGGGTAAATGGGACTAAGGGAGAGAGAGTTTAATACTTAAATAACATAGATGAGTCAAAGCTCAAACATAATACATAATGTGTCCAATAACACCTTTAAACATAGATACTTAGCAAGGGTGAAGACAAAGCAACTAGGCTCACCCTCATAGTCAAAATAGCAATAAGGAAGAAGAAATCAATTCATAACATAAGAAACATAGACCAATGTCCCTAGAATGGAGGACTTACCAACAAACTTGAGTGAAACCGTACTAGACACGTGAGTGAAGATGCTCAAGCAGGGCTTCGGTTCCTACATGGTGATATCATGTAGGCATAGAGTATCCATTAGTACGTTGGTATGTACTAAGAATATGGGATGCAATGCAACAATATATAAGCTTCATAATCAAAATGCATACAATAGACAACAGGCATGGTATTACAAAATGGCATGTATGTTAAATGCATAAGTAAAACATGCTTAGGTAACTCATTCGTCCATAGGACATATTATATGTGTGAGAATATACCATCATATATTGGTGTGAGGTACCAACCCCTTACTTGGGTTAATGAGGTACCAACCCCTCGCTTTGGTTAATGAGGTACCAACCCCTCACTTTGGTTAATAAGGTACCAACCCCTCATTTTGGTTAATGGGGTACCAACCCCTCACTTTGTTTAATCTGGTACCAACCCCTCACTTTGGTTGAATGAGGTACCAATTCCACACCTTGGTTAATTTCATCACTATAGCTACCTTCGGTGAAATCAACTCATGAGTACCATACTCTCATCATCATAAAGCTATCATGTACCTTCACTTCCTCTCATCATTATACATCATATGCATACCATTGTTTCATCATCATTCCATCATCATTTCATCATCATATAATTATTATAACACTATTCAACCCATAAGACATGCGTTGGACCTTCAATTTCTCAAGTACCCTAGCTGGACATTTTCTCAAAAACTTAGGGGTGTGTAATGGAGATAAAAGACCATGAAATTTTGAGATAAAATCATGCAAAATCTATAGTAAAACCATCAATCAACACCTTGCAACACCCCCGAGACATTCACATCAAAACACCTCATTAAATCCAACATAAGATCCAAGATTTAGAGCTCAAGACATGCTAAAACAACCATACTTTCATGAACTAAAATCACTGTGCAGTGAATTTCTCAATATACAAGACCCACATGTAAAACCAACTTTAAATCATGCAATATTAGTAAAAAGGAAGTTGAGGCACCATGGGTGAAAAGATACAATGGTTCAACACCACATACTTTGACTTTGGAGAGCCCTTGAAGAAGATTGGAAATGGAGACTTGAAGCTTGAATGAAATCCTTAATGAAATTCTTAAGACTGGTCTTGAGTTTGAGACTTGAATTTAGCATGAAATACGAGTCTAAGTGTTTGTGAGGATATTGGATAATACTGAGGATGATATGATGGCGAAATAAGGCTAAGTACAGGTAAAAACACGTATGGGAATCCTTGGGCCTAATACTTGAAAGTCCTGGATCGAAATTTAAAAAATAGGGTCAAGTAACACTGGTATGCATCGCAGAGGCGATGCGAATAGCCACTAGAATCTGCATTTTCTGCACGAACGAGTTCTACAAAGATGGGCATAAATCCTTTATCTGAACTCGGAATGAGGTGAAAGAAGTGCGTTGGAAAGTTAATTCAAAGGTCCTTAATTTGGTACATTTTGGGCTACTCAATTCTTTGTGTACTAAGAGATATTCCCCTTCAATGTTGACCCTCCTAAATAACATTTATTGTGATTTTTTTATTTTGATACGGTTGCTCTAAAATTTGGGTTAAATCCATGTCCCACTCAATTTGACCCCCCCCAAAAAACAATATGAAGTTAGATCTTCAATATAACAAATAAATTTTTAAATATATGGAAACTACAATTTTGGGTACTTCTGAGGCATATTTTCGGGCGCTTCTCGGGGTCATTATATCTATAATATATTCTATATAAGAATGTTAACTTCAAGTATCGTTCATGCATGCCATATTATTATATACTCATCATTGCCTATATATGCATTTTGACTATGTTACATATTTCTTGTGGTATTGCATCCTACATACTTAGCATATTCAGCCGTAATAACTCATACTTTATGCCTACATGATATTACCATGTAGGAAGCAAAGCTCAACTTGATCAGCCTCCTCCTCCACGTGGCTATTATTATATCTAGAAGAAAAGTTTAGTGATTCCTTAACTCCGAGGATGATATCATTTGATCCTATGTTATGCAAAGACTCCATTTGTTTTATTGTATGCTTTGACTATGAGGGTGAGCTTGTAAACTTGTCTTCGCCCTTGCTCAAATCATAAGTTTAGAGGTGTTGTTTGACAAGCTATGTATTTATGCTTTGAGCTTTGATTCCCTTGATGATTTATGCAATGAAAGACTTCCCTTAATCCATTTATCATTATTTCTATTCTCTTATTGTTGTTTAATTTCTTCCACGACGAAGGATGTGTAAATGATATTCTAAGAGGCTTGTTTGAGGTCCCTTTGGGTCCCCATTCGTCATGTCACGTCAAGGCCCTAGGCTTGGATTGTGACCAAAAGGGTAAATTGAGTCCAAGATTTATGGGTCCGTGTAGGGTGTTAAGGAGGATTGCTAAGGTGGCTTATGAATTGGAAATGCCTAGTGGAATGGATATGGTTCATCAAGTATTCCATGTATCTATATTGAGGAAATGTGTGGGTGACCCAAATGCTATTGTGCCTTTAGATGTCGTAGGTGATATTGAAGATAATTTGACTTATGAAGAGGTTCCGGTAGAAATTTTTGATAGGCAAGTAAAGAGATTGAGGAACAAGGATGTTGCCTCAGTCAAGGTTCTTTGGAGAAATCAAAGAGTGTAGAGTGCTACATAGGAAGCCAAGGAAGACATGCAAAAGTGATATCCCTATCTCTTCCATTCTAATAAGTCTAAGGTACTAGTGTAAGTCCCATATTTGATTTCAAGTCTTAATTTTCAACCCTTATTTCATTTGCATGCATTCATGTTTGTATTGATAAGCGCATGTTGATTTTGACACTTATGTTGGGGTTTTTGAAATGGTGTTTTATCGCATTTATTGCATTCATGTTTTGGGCTGAAATTATCTTGATTCTTTCTCTTATGTACATTTCTTTGACATTAGGGGACGAATGTTCCCAAGAGGAAGATATTGAAACTATTCCAAAAAGTGCCCGAAAATGTGTCTTAGAAGTACCCATTATCGTAATTTCCATATATCTCAAATTTGTGTGTGATATCAAATATCCGACTTCTTATTCTTGTTTAGGGGGTCAAATTGAGTGGAAAATGGGTATAACCCAAATTTTAGAGTACCCGTTGCAAAAAATAAATTTCACAAAACTTTCAACTCTAGTAGGGGTATCCATTTGCTTCCCGACACGGAGCCATCGCAGAGATGTGTTATTTTGTGCCAATTTTTCTTGGTTTGGTCCAAGGCCTTTGGGTATTGGGCCTGAGCATTCTCATGTGCCAAACCACCTATGCTTAGTCATATTTGAACTCCATATCATAGAAGACATTCCCAAAATCCTCTCTAACACTTAGAAAAATATTTCACACAAATTCAAGTGTCCTAATCTCATTCTGAATCTCAACGATTTCATTCAAGCATCAAATTTTCAGTCAAATCTTTATCAAGGAAATTTTCAAAATTGAGATATGTGGGTTCCAACCATCGGGTCCTTTCACCCATGGTGCCTAATCTTCCTTTTTACCTATATTACATGATTTCAAGTTAGATTATCTATGGGTATCTCATACAATGAAAGTTGATTATAAACTATGTTGGGATTTCATATCATGTGACTGTTTAAATATGTTTTGAGCTATGAATCTATCATACATTCTGTAATTTGATGAAGGATTTTGATGTATCTTGTATTAGGGTATTAACAAGTGTTTGTGGGTGATTTTACATTGATTTTTCTCACATGATTTTACTCTTGAATTGCATGATTATGTACTAGCATTACAAATATGCCAAGTGATTGATAAAATGTTCGGTTATGGAATCTTGAGACATTGAAGGTCTAATGCATTGCATATGAGTTAAATGATTTTATGATGACGAAATAAATGTATGTATGTGTCGATCTCACGAAAAATATCTATAGTGTTGTAAGTTGACCACACCTAATTGAGAAGGTATTATGCCTTAACCACTATGATGGGGGTGGTGTACCCATCTACCAATCGGGGGATATATTCTTCAATCACTTTAATGGGGGGTGGTCGTACTCATCTACCAATTGTGGGGTATATTCCTCAACCACTTTTATGGGGAGTGGTCATGCTCATCTGCCATGTTGAGGGGTATATACCTTGACCACTATGATGGGGGCTGGTATGCCCATCTACCAATTGAGGGATTAATTTCTCAATCACTTCCCAAGGGGTAGTCATACCTTGGATTCCAAGTACTAGTTTGCTTGGTCTATAAAAATGGTCTCTTCCTACACACGTATTGTGTTCTATATAAGCATGTTTTACTTCAAGGATCATTCATCGATGCATATTGCCATTATGCTCATTTATTGCCTAATTAAGCCTTTCGATTATGTCACTTATCTCTTGTTGCATCGCATCCTACATACTTAGTACACTCAAACTTACTAACGTATACTCTATGCCTACATGGTGTAATTATGTATGAACCGGAGCTCCACTGGAACATCTTCATCCTTCACATGGCTAGGTGTTTGTCTTGAAGAAAAGTTATTGGCGAGTCCTCAAGTTCGGGGACACTGGCTTTTCTCTTTTACCCTTGTTATCTCATTGTGTTGCACTTTAGTACTAAAGGGTGAGCCCGTAAGGTTGTCTTGGCTCCCTCTCGAATCTAAGCTTAGAGGTGTTGTTGGACAAGTTATGTAATGATGCTTTGAGCTTTGACTCTCTTGACTCTTGTATGTTTTTAAGCTATGAAAGACTCCCTTATCCCCTTTACCCTTACTTTACGTCCTCTTGATGGTGTTGACTTACTTCAGCAACCAAAGATGTGAAATGATATGCTAAGAGACTTGTTTGGGGTTCCCAATTCGCTGTGTCATATCTAGGCCCTAGGCTTGGGTCATGACACGTAATTTTCATATATCTCAAAATTTGTGTGTGATATCAAAACTTAAACTACATATTCTTGATCAAGGAGAAAAATTGAGTTTGAAATGGGTATAACCAGGATTTTAGAGGACCCGTAGCAAAATATTAATTTTTCAAAAACTTTCAATTCCAGTGGTTGTCGCGATGGCTCCACGACGCAGACCTGTCATGGAGTAGTGCTATGACTTCCTTAGTTCTTCCAGTTTAAGCCCAAAACATTGGGGTCTTGGCCCCATGTCCGCTTATGCATGAAGACTCCTATACTTAGCCTTTTTTCAGCTCTATATCACTCAAGACCCTCTCAAAATCCTCTCTAACACTTAACCAAATATTTCATCTAAATTCAAGTGTCTCAAGCTTAATTTCGGATCTCAAGAACACTATCCAAGATTAAAGTCTTCTTCAATTCTACATCAAGAAAACCCAAGTTTGAGGTATGCGAGTTTCATCTATTGGGGCCTTTCACCCATAGTTCCCAATCTTCCTATTTTATGAAAAATGCATGTTTTCAAGTTGTATTATCACCGGGTATCTTTAATTATGGATTATAAGCATGAAATATCTTATGCTTTTATTAAATATTGATTTAATATGCATGTCTATCTATCTCAAGCATATACTATGAGTTGGTTTTGTCTATTAAGACTATGTATGTTTTGAGCTATGACAGTATTATCTATTATGAGATTTGATGATGGATTTTAAGGTATTTTACGTGAGGGTTTTACTATGTGTTGGTGGGTTAATTTACATTGAGTTTCCTCATATTATTTCACTCTTGAATTGTATGATTTTGAACTAGCATTGCCCATCTACCAAGTATTTGATAAAATGTCTTTTCAAGGATTTTTTGAAGTTTTTGGTAATCTATTGCATGATTTATGAGTCAAGGGACTTTATGATGAATTTGGTCTTTCAAAGATGTATTGAATTCATGAAAATGTCTATGATGTTGTAAATGACATATTAAGCCTTTTTTCAAAGATTTTACCACTTGAGCCTTCTGATGTTAATGCAAGGTAATGTTTGATGATGATCTATTCTTATGTTTTAAAGTTAGGCTTACCATTATAGGTCAAAGATGTTTTAGAGATACTCGTGTCATGATTTTATATTCATTACAAGTTACTAAAGATATGATTATTTTAGTTATTTCAAGGGATTAGGCTTAGCATCGATAGATGGAGGGTTTTCTCTCTTTCCTCAAACTATGTGCCAATATAGGAGTATACTTTACCCTTGCGTTACTAGTGGATCAATTTAGTGCACTTTCTCCCGAAATTTTTCTCGAAATAGGACAGGTTCCCGTAAGGCGGAGTTTTTCATGAAATCCTTCCAAAAATAGGACAGGCTCTCATAAAGTGAAGTTTGTCATAAAGTCCTTTTGGAAATGGGATAGCTTTTCTTAAGGGGTTTACTTTTCCAAAATGGGATGGGCTCCCAAAAGGTGAAGTGTGGTTTACCTTGGCAAGTAGACCACCTCTTTACTGGTAAGGGGTAATCATCGGGATTCTAAGTTTTTGCTCACTTGGTCTTATTCTTTGTCGGTTGAGGTCTCTTCCCACATATGTATTATGTTCTATGCAAGTTGGATGATTTATAAGTATGTTTTACTTCAAACATTGATTATGCATGCCATATTGAGATTATGTTATCTATTGACTATGATTTTGCATTTTGACTATATTGACTTATGTCTTGTTGCATTGAATCATACATACTCAGTACATTCAAATATACTAATGCATGTTTTACGCCTACCTGATATCACCATGTAGGGACCGAAGCTCCTCTGTATCATCCTCCACATGGCTAGTGAGATGCTATGAAGATAAGTTTGGGTGAGTGCTCAAATTTGAGGAAACTTTCTAATTTCTCTTGCTACTCATTAGACTTCTTTATGTTGATCATTTGATGTTATGAGGGTGAGCCCAAAAAGTGTCTTGGCCCTCACTCCATTGTGTGTTTAGAGGTGTTGTTGGAATATTATGATCTAT
This sequence comes from Solanum clarkiae, assembly GCA_011800125.2. Taxonomy (NCBI): domain Eukaryota; kingdom Viridiplantae; phylum Streptophyta; class Magnoliopsida; order Solanales; family Solanaceae; genus Solanum; species Solanum clarkiae. Next base: position 8,714 of record JAABOM020030613.1, read on the forward strand.
TTATGATATAAGCTTGACTCCTTATGTTTTTTAATGATATCAAATACTTTCCTTAATCTTTCTTCCCTTTTAGTATTATGTCTTATTTGTTGTTTACTTTAATTTCGCGACCAAGGATGTGTGATTGATATGCTAAGATGCTTGTTTGGGTCCCTTCGGATTCCCATTCACCTTGTCCTGTCTAGGACCTGGGCTTGGGTCATGAAAAACTTGGTATCAGAGCACTAGGATGTTAATGGTCCTCGAAATCCAACACACCGCGTAGTTTAGAGTCTTATTCATGGTTGTGAAGTGCACCACAATTATGAGTGAAAGGCTATGAGGCATTTTAGGAAATGTTTCACTTTTTCGTGAATTATGTCGTGCGATAGAATTAAGTGCCCCTAAGACTTATTTCTGATTCTTGACTGTTGCATTTTAGAACAAGTCTCAAGCTATTCAGAACAGTGACATTTCTGATGTGGAGGTTTGCAATGCTCTATGGATATTGACTAAAGTTGTGACCACCCAACTCAACCAATTGGTGGGCACCCCATGAGCTCCAGTGATAAAAGTGGGGAGAAAAAGGCCAAGAGGGCCCAAGTTGAGGGTGATTCATCTTCTACTAGACAACCGGTGCCCAAGTGCCCAAAGAAAAGGACCCATTTTGCCACTTGTTAAGGGTGTGGTAAGAAACATCAAAGAAAACATTTAGCGGGGATTGTGGATTGCTTCAAGTATGGAACGTGTTAGGCATAAGATGAGGGGTTTCCTGGTGGCCTCAAAGGAAGGGGTAAGAAGGGCGCAAGTTGAAGGGAGGCTCCCATATGCTAAGCTCAATGATAATGGTAGCAGGACTCACCCTAGGTTCCCCAAATGTGGTAGAAATCATAATAGCATATTTCTGAGGAATACAGGTGCATGTTATAGGTGTGTCAAGATGGGCCACAAGATTGTTGGTTGTCCATATGCTCAAAAGAAGTGTAAAAGTGTTGGTGTTCAAGCTTATCTTCTGTGCCACAAGTATCGGGAGCACCATTTGGGACATTGTTTGGCCGATTCGAGTACATATTTTGAGTATGGTGCAATGGATCACAATTGTGGACATTGTCCATAGGTTACTAAGGACTATGAGGTTGATTGTCGATTTGTGCAACTATACCCCTCTAGAGATCACTAGACATGGTATAGTGCTTCACAAGTATGTTAGATGTTTTTGGTTTTGATGTGTATGCATTGAGATGCTCGGGAGCCACTCCTTCTTTTATTACTCCTCTTATTTCCAAAAAGCTTCATGTTAGTCCTAAGTTATTTTGTGAACCTTGCGATATGTCTACTCCTATTGGTGAGTCCATTGTTACTAAAAGAGTCTATAAAAATTATACCATGTTCATTTTGCATAAAATCTTGCCTTGCGATTTAGTTGAATTAGGTATGGTGGATTTTGATGTCATTCTTGGATGGATTTGTTGCATGAATATTATGCTTCTATTGATTGTAGAAGCCATAGGTTTAAATTCTCATTCCCTAATGAACTTGTCCTTGAGCGGGAAAGTTATGATATGGTGGTCGAGGGTAGATTCATTTCTTGTGATAAAGCCCAAAGATGATTTCTAAGGGTTATCTCTATCATCTTGTGAGGATTAGGGGCGTTAAGTCCATAGTCCTTCCTATTGAGTTGGTTTTGATGGTTAATGAGTTTCTAGATGTCCTCCCCGATATTTTGAATTTGTGGCAATGTCTTTTTCTTGACCAAAGCCCTGGCTATATTTAGGGATCTCTTTAATAGGGTCTTTCAACCCTACCTTGATATATGTGGTAGTTGTGGATGGTATATTAATTTATTTCCAGAATGAAGAAAATCTTGTGAGTTATTTGATAATGATGTTGCAAATCTTGAGGGAGGAGAGGTTGTATGCTAAATGTGAGAAATGTAAGTTTGGTTGAAAGAGGTTTCCTTTATGGGACATGTGATGTCGGGTGATGGTATTACAATGGATCCTAAGAAGACGGAGGTGATTAGGGATTGGCTTGAACCTTTGACTCCATCAGACATTAGAAGTTTCTTGGGTTTGGCAGGTTATTATCACAGGTTTGGAAATGGTTTCTCTTCTACTGCTTCTACTATGACTAAACTAACACCAAATAAGGTCAAATTTTAGTGGACCAGTGAGTGCGACAAGAGTTTCCAAACTTTGAAAGATAAGCTTGTTTCTGCTCTTATCTTGTCTCTACTGGAAGGGTTGGAAGGGTTTGTTGTATATTGTGATGCTTCGAGGATTGGTTTGGGGTGTGTTTTAAGACCAAAAGGTGGTTATAACTCCTTAAAGATTATGGTATAAGTGTGCATTATCACCTTGGCAAAGGTAATATTGTGGTCGATGCTCTAAGTAAGGTGTCTATGGGTATTCCAGCTTATATTGATGATGGTGGCAAGGAGGTGGCTTGAGAGGTTCATCAGTTGGCTAGATTGGGGGTTTGGTTGAATGAAGTTGATAATAGGGGTGTTGTGGTTGTTGATGATTCTAAATCTTCCTTGATTGGGAGGTAAAGGCAAAACAAGATCTTGATCCTGCATTGCTAAAGTTGAGGACCTTGGTGAAAGATGGTATAGTGGAGGTTTTCTCCCAAGGGATGAGATGGTACTATAGGTTCCAAGGTAGATTATGTGTGCCTAATGTTGGTGACTTGAGGGAGTTGATTTTGAGAGAGGCTAATGATTCATCCTATTATGTTCTTCTCGATTCTATGAGAATGGATAGAGAGTATAGAAGGTACCTTGGTAAGGTAGGTGAGATGGCTTTGATTGTACCGAATTTGGTTATGGAGGCTTTAAAGAAGGTGAGGTTGATAAGGGAAAGGTTGAAGATGACTCAAAGTGGGCAAAAGTCATATTCCAATGTGAGAAGGAGAGATCTTGAGTTTAAGGTTAGTGATTGTGTTTATTTGAAGGTTTCACTCATGAATGTTGTGGTACAGTTTGGCAAGAAAGGGAAATTAAGCCCAAGGTTTGTGGGTCCTTATAGGTTGTTGAGGAGGATTGGTAAAGTAGCCTACGAGTTGGAGTTGTCATTGACATGAGTATGATTCATCCGGTCTTCCATGTGTCTATGTTAAGAAAGTGTATAGGTGATCCAAGTGCTATTGTGCCTTTAGATGTTATAGGTGTTATAGAAGATAATTTGACCTATGAGGAGGTCCCGATGGAGATTTTTGATAGGCAAGTGAAGAGGTTAAGAAACAAAGATGTAGTTTCCGTCAATGTTCTTTGGAGGAACCAACAAAGTCGAAAGCATCACTTGGAGAGCCGGAGCAGACATGAAGAAGTAATATTTGTACCTCTTTCATTCCATTCAAGCCTAAGATAGCAAATTAATCCCTATCCATGATTTCAATTCCTATGTTTCAGCCCCCATATCATGTTGCATGCATTCATTTTATGGTAACAAGTTCATGATGATTTAGACATTTATGTTGAGATTTTTAAAAATAATATTTGAGTGTAATTGTTGCATTCATGTCGGGCTGAAATCATCAGTGTTACTCCTCTTATGTATATTTCTTTGACATTCGAGGGGCGAATGTTTCCAAGGGGGAGATATTGAAACACCCCAAAAATGTGTCTCGAAAATACCCATAATCGTAATTTTCATATATCTCAAAATTTGTGCGTGATATTGAAAATCCGACTTTATATTCTTAATCAGGGGAAAAATTGTGTGGAAATAGATATAACCAGGATTTTAGAGGACCTGTAGCAAAAAAATAATTTTTTAAAAATTTTAAATTCCAGTGGATGTCCGCGATAGCTCTGCGACGCAGACCTGTCGCGGAGCAGTGTTGTGACTTCCTTATTTTTTTCCATTTTTGGGCCAAAACATTGGGGTCTTGGCCCCATTCCCACTTATGCGTAAAAACACCTATACTTAGCCATTTTTCAACTCTATATTACTCAAGACCCTCTCAAAACCCTCTCTAACACTTAACCAAATATTTAATCCAAATTCAAGTGTCTCAAGCTTAATTCTGGATCTCAAGAGCTCTATTCAAGTTTCAAGTCTCCTTCATGTCTACATCAAGAAAATCCAAGTTTGAGGTATGTGGCTTTCATCCATTGGGTCATTTCACCCATGGTGCCCAATCTTCCTATTTTATGAAAATTGCATATTTTCAAGTTGTTTTAATAATGAGTATCTGCTATTAAGGATTATAAGCATGAAATATGTTGGGTTTTTAGGAAATATTGATTAATTATGCATGTCTTTCGATCTCAAACTTATACTATGAGTTGGTTTTGTCTATTGAAACTATTTATGTTTTGAGCTATGAAACTACGCTTTATTATGAGATTTGATGATGGATTTTAAGGTATTTTACGTGAGGGTTTCACTACGTATTGTTGGGTTGATTTACATTGAGTTTTCTCATATTATTTCACTCTTAAATTGCATGATTTTTAACTAGCATTGTACACCAACCATGTGTTTGATAAAATGTCTTTTTGAGGATTCTTGAACTTATTGGTAATCTATTGCATGATTTATGAGTCAACTAACTTTATGATGATTTTGGGCTTTCAAAGATGTATTGAATTAATGAAAATGTCTACCGATGTTGTAAATAATGGATTAAGCCCTTTTTCAAAGATTTTACCTCTTGTGAGCCTTTTGATATTGATGCGAGGGTAATGTTTGATAATAATCTAGTCTTATATTTTAAAGTTAGGCTCACCATTAGAGGTCAAAGATGTTTTAGAGCTACTGGTGTTATGATTCTATGTTCATTATTGTTACTAAAGATATGATTATTTCAATTATTCCATGGGAATAGGCTTAGCACAGATGGATGGAGGGACTAGGCTTAGCACAAATTATGTGCCAACATAGGAGTGTACTTTACCCTTGCTTTATAGTGGATCAATTTAGTGCACTTTCTCTCAAAATTCTTCTCGAAATGGGACAGGTTCCCATAAGATGGAGTTTTTCATGAAATCCTTTTCGAAATGGGATAGGCTCCAGTAAGGTGATGTTTCTCATAAAATCCTTCCAAGAATAGGACGGGCTCCCTTAAGGGGGTTACTTCTTCGAAATGGGACAGGCTCCCGTAAGGTGAACTATGGTTTATCTTTGCAAGTAGACCAGCTCTTTACCATGAGGGGTAATCATTGGGTTTTCAAGTTGTACCTTGCTTGGCCTTATTCTTTGTCAGTTGAGGTCTCTTCCCATATATTTATTATGTTCTATGCAAGTTGGATTATTCATAAGTATGTTTTACTTCCAGCATTGATCATGCATATTGAGATTATGCTATCTATTGACTATGATTATGCTTTTTGACTATGTCAACTTATGTGTTGTTGCATTGCATCCTACATACTTAGTACATTTAAATGTATTAACGCATACTTTATGCATACATTATATCACCATGTATGGACCGAATCTCCTATTGATCATCCTCCACGTGGCTAGTGAGATTCTATGAAATAAGCTTTGGTGAGTGCTCATATTCGAAGACACTATCTACTTTCTCTTACTACTCCTCAGACTACTTTATGTTGAGCATTTGATGTTATGAGGGTGAGCCCGAAAAGTATCTTGGCCCCTGCTCCATTCAATATTTAGAGGTGTTGGTGGAATATTATAATGTATTTATGCTATAAGCTTGACTCTTTATGTTTTTTTAGTGATATCAAAGACTTCCCTTAGTCCTGCTTTCCCTTTTGTATTATCTCTTGTTGTTATTTACTTTGCTTCTGTGACTAAGGATGTGTGATTGATATGTTAAGAGGCTTATTTGGGTCCCTTCGGGTTCCTATTCGTCGCGCCATGTCTAGGCCCTAAGCTTAGGTCGCAACACTGCGACTATTACACCATCAACTTTAAATTTTTGTCATCCGCTACAAGATGCTTTGCCCGTACACTCTCCACTACTCATGTCAACATCTGCCGAATCAGAAGGTTTCTCCGTTGGATCAAGTAATTCTCAAAATTTATCCTCTCCTTCATTGCGACCACATAATACACCACCAACTGATAATACTCAAACCCCACCATCATCCAAGCCATTAATCACATATCGATGTAGAAATTACCAACAACCAAGTACCTTCCTATTACCACTACCTTTCACTATATCGCCCTCCCACCTACCTTCACAGTCAGCTGATGATAACTTTCCCAATTCATGCTTTCTTTGACGTTATTTGATCCTTAACCTACGGTGACCACTTTAACTCATACTATGGTCACCTACTCCAAAACAGATAGCCTCAAACACAAACAATTTAATAGCAATGTTCAACTCTCCTCGACCTTTGTTTCTCGTATGTACTAACAAGAGTGTCCTTACCCTCACTGGAGAGAAGCTATGCAAACTACATTTGATGCACTTATTAGGAAATGGACATGAGATTTGGTCCTAGTTTCTCCTTCGATGAATAAGGTTGAATGAAAGTGGTTGTATCATATAAAACATAAATATGATGGTTCCATTGATATGTATAAATCTTGGTTTGTTGCAAAGGGATTTACTGATAGTCCAGGCTTAGACTATCATTCCACCTTCAGCCTGTTAGTAAAACACGTTTGGTACTTACCCTTGCGATGCAGTACAATTGGTCAATTCATCAGATTGATGTCAATAACGCATTCTTACAAGGACATCTTGAGGAAGAGGTTTATTTGTGGCATCCACAAGGCTTTGAAGAACGAAGTCTCTCCACACATGTCTTCAAATTGAACAAAGCAATTTATGGCTTGAAATAGGCCCCCCGAGCTTGGTACAATGAACTCAAAAACATTTTGTTAATTGTTGGGTTCGTCAAATCTCAAACTAATTCTTCTTTATTTATTTTGTATAAATTTGGGTTCACTATCATCACTGGTAATTAGATTCATGGGGTTCGTCATACAATAGATGGTCTTTCCACTCATTTCTCCTTGAAACGCCTTCGACATCTCAATTATTTTTTAGGAGTTGAGGTTGTCACTTCTCCTGATGGCCTTGTTTTGTCCTAACAAAAGTATATTATAAATTGTTTAGACGATGTTCGCATGCTAGGTAGTAAAGAGGCTCCTATGCATATGACCTCAATAACCATTTCGACAGCCACAGTGAATGATCCTCTGAATGATGGTACTCTTTATCGACGAGTAATTGGAAAGTTGCACTACTTACCCTTTGCACGTCCTAATATTGCCTTCACAGTTAGAAAACTTTCTTAATTTATACCCAATCCACTCCAATCTTACTGTAAGCAGTCAAGCGATTACTTTGTTATCTTTGCTACATATGCAAATATGGAATACAGATTGCCAAAGCTCCATATTCTGATCTGGTTGTTTATGCTGATTCAGATTGGGCTGGTGATCTTAAGGATCACACTTCTACCTCTAGCTATATCACTTTCCTAGGAAGCACACTGATATCTTGGTCATCAAAAAGACAACAGTCTTCATCACAATCATCTACGAAGCTGAGTATAGAGTTGTGGCTACTTCTGTTGTAGAAACCAACTCGCTTACAAATCTTCTTCATTAACTTCGTATGTCACTTAAGGAAGTTCCACAGGTTTTTTGTGACAATAATTTATTCAAATCTAGTTATTCATAGTAGGATGAAGCATTGTTGCCATTGATTTTCACTTTGTTCATGAACAAGTTCAGAACAAGGATATTGAAGTTCACTACTTTCACTCAGCTGATCAAGTGGTTGACATACTCACAAAATCACTTCCCGAAGCTACCTTTAACCAACAATTTTCTAAATTGGGTGTTGTTGACACCACCAATTTAGGAGGGCATAATAACGGATAGTATCTGTCAGCTCTTTTAGGACTTTTATTGTAAATTATTCATTGTATTTAGGTTATAGATAATTCTTACCTTTTTCTCAGTTCATCTCTTTGCTGAAGAAGTTTTATAGAATCTATATATACTAGTCTGCAATCAATAAGAATGAATTATTCATTTTTTCACTATAGTCTTGTACTTTACATGAACATTTTAGTTTCAAAGTTGGATTATCATTTTACCCCTACACTAACTTTAATTAGCAAAATACCCATTAAAAGTTGATCTTTTGGCCTTTCAAACAAATTAATACCATATAATATTTTTGTGCATAAATGTAAATACTCATTCAATAGTTATTGTTTCTGCATAGAGTGTTAGTGTTGTATAATGTATATTGAATCGGTCACAATAATGTCGTACAAGGACATTATTGAAACATTAAACTTGCAAATAATTGTTGCATAACAGTTAAATTTCATTCACTTCTTCAAAATGAAACGACAATGCTCTTAATTGTGGTGTAAGAGTTGAATTTCATCGACTTCTTCCAAATGAGATGACATTGAATGCCAAAAAGTCTTTAAAGAGAAATGTATTGTCTAATTTAATTTGTAAGGTTCATGAAGACTCCAAGTATTAATATTTGCAGATGGTGAAATTCTTCTACTATATTGATCAGACAATTGAATGAATTTGTTAATAATCAAGTTCTTTTTGTGATTGCTGAGGTGAGATCTATTTGGCTTTTCTGTTTCAGTTTTAATTGTTATACAATCATTGGACTATCTTCTCTTTAATGTACTGAGGACATGTCCTGACATTTGTGCATGTAAGTTTTTTTCTTTGAGTATTTTTATGTTTTTTTTTTTTTTACATTTTATTACTCATTAAACGCATGTTTTCATAGAATTTAATTATTTCAACAAATTTATAAAAAAAACTAAATTGTATG
>JAABOM020030634.1:0-55755 GCA_011800125.2 Solanum clarkiae
CTTCCAAAATTAATTTTTCCAATTGGACTTCCAAAACACCCAACTCTTATACTCATGTACCATAATTAGTTTAAGAGTAATTTACACAATATTTACGAAATTTTCCATGTGACCATTTTGCCCCAATTAAAATATTTACGGGGTCTAACATTTGCTTTATTCCATCATACTCCAAGGTCAAAAAATAGTCAATCTTTGGCTCCATCCGAGATTGATGGAAAGAAAGTACTCCTAAAGTATATTATAAAATATTAAGAAATCCTAAATTTATTGTAATAAATATTTCTAAGTTCTCTCTTAAGAAAAATAATTTAATCAAACCACTCGCTTCAGCAGAGGAAATAAATTTTATCAAGGAAAAAAATGTAGGGAGAAAAAACTACTGCCAAAAACATTCTAGAAAATAGATTATTAATTTAAAAAAGATTCCTATTCATGATCAAGAAAATAAATAATATGCTACTTAAAATATAATAGATTTGATAAAAAAAATTTAAAATCTTTCAAAATAACAGGTAAAAAAAGATTCGGAAAAAGTTCCTAAAAAAGCAGAAAAAGTACACAAAAATAGCGCAAAATCTTCAAAAGACGTCCTGAAAAATAGGCAAGAAATGTTTTAAAAAAAAACCCACTCCCATTTGTTTTTTAATAAAGTAGGTTGATTTAAAAGACTTCTTATCCATAACCAAATAAATAAATTAATTTCGCTTACATTAATATTGTATTTATCTAATAACAAGTAATATTTATATATAATTTTTAAATTAACGCGATACATACGTGCAAAACACGTACACTGATACTAGTAAAAGTATAAATGTGCGAATAAATTAACAAAATACAATTTCTAAAGGAATAATTAAGAAAAGCTAAAAAATAATGCTTTAAATAAGATTCAAACCTTGAGAATGAGGGTTCATGTAAAAGAAGATCTACCATTATGCTAAACTTTTGTATTGTTTAGGGGATTCAAGTTTAATATATATACAAAAATATAGAAAATTTACCTTACATTTACAGTTTAATTTTTCATGGTGAACCCTCTCACCCCTCCATAGATCCGCCCCTGAACCTCCAACCCATTTTTAACGGTTACCTGTACTAAACACTTATGCAACTCTATGACTCGAGTAATGATAGAACCCCTTTATTTTAAAATTAAACACTTGTTCACTTCATCTTAAGAAAATTTGATACCTACAGGCCTATGATATTAAAAAAAAATCAAACATTTCTACAATGAAAATTCTATCAAAATGCAACTTCATCTAATTAAACATATTTAAGATAATAAACAAAAAAAGAGAATTTTTAAATTATAAATATTTGAATTAAAGACAATTATAAATAATAACTTACATATTTGAAGTGCAAGAAAATTACTATTAATAGTTGATATATCTTATTAAATAATTATTTTTTTCATTGTTTATGACTTCCAATTTTTGTTCAAAATTTTCATTTAAGCCAGTGTTCTTAAAGTGATCTATTACCTTTGATGCAAAGATTCTAGATTTACTACTCCTGAATGTGCCTAAATCTAAGTGTTCAATCAAGATCACTCCTTGACCTTCCTCACCAATTCTGGAACCATTTGGGCCTTATTTGGTGTAATTATTATGTTGGAACGTTGTTGAGACTTGTAAACATAAAGGAAGGGTCAATGCTACATTATTGTTTGGAAATCAAATAACCTATCAAAATTTTCAAAAACTACCCCAAGGCTACTCTATTCTATTGTTATGTATCATGCAATGATTATTCAGTAAGAAATTAGAGTAATTAGAGAAAGGAATGAGGCATTGCCTTAGATGTGAAGTTAGACACAAAACTATTTGGATGTTATGGGAGTTTGAGGGTGGGTAAAGGAGAAGATGGGAAGAACCCATTCCTTTCCCCTTTTAAACTGTCCTCTTCGTTCTGTCAGAGCGGGGGTCAGACATGGAATTAGTAGAAAATTTTTTGCGACTTTGTCTATTCTTCCTAACTTAGTTCAGTAGTAGGTCCTTTTGTGCTTAAACATCAGGGTAGGTGGCCTTTCATTAGTCAAGATGAGTCATCTAATTTGTTTTAAAGAATTTTATGATGAACTCGTGCCTACTCCTCTGCTTATCGTTCGAAGAAGAACAAAGGATAAATTGGAAGCCATTTTAACAACCCAAAATATTGTTATTTAGGTAGAATAAACCTTATAATTTTATTTTATTTTTCCCAAGATAGATATCATCATGCCATAACGAGAATATTTTTGTCATAGCGGCACCGTCGTGGCAGGATGAGACTCGCCATAGCAGGATCATGATGGCCAAAACATCCGAAATATGGATTCTTTTATTCTCCTCCTACCCTTTAGAGATAAAATAGATTACATTTATCTTAAAGAACCCTCAAAAGGCTGTTGCGGGCTTAGAAAGATGGAGATAAGAGACCCTAGCGTTAGAAAGGTTACAACAACATATTTGAAGCTTGTCTCCACTGTTTTGATGCTCAGAAGTTAGAAATTATGTTGTTATTCTTTCGTATCTACTTTGCACCTAGGTTGGCTAGGTTTTTCTTCTTGAATAGTTGTAAACCTGTTCTTACCACATAGTATAATATATATTGATAGGAGAAATCACGTCAAGGCCTTCAGACATGGAGAATGGATGGGTAAGTGGGTGGTTATTGTTTTTAGGACAGGAAAGTACAATGTGAGTTTTATTAGTTTGTAACTGATAATTATCTAGCCCTTGATATTTTGCAGTAGTACTTCTTATTGAGATGATTGATCTTATATGTAAAGAAAATTGCTAGATTGTTGTGGGATCCTGAGACTTCTGATAATAAAGGGGGTCCAGTGTCCAATCATTGATACATATATATATATACATGAGGGTATGTTCTTGTTGACTATTCTATGTGAATTACTTTGGTAATGCCTATTCATGGAATAAAAGGGTGAATGCAGACTATCGTCATATTGATAATATTATACTATAAACTTGTTAATTTATTTGTAACTTCAAGTATGGTAGTTATATTGTAGGTAATGGTTTATATCCTATCTATGACTTATATACACACACACATATATATATAGCTGTTACCTATATGCTAGTATTGTCTGCATGTAATAAATCAAGAAAGATTCAATAAACCTAAAGAAATATCCAGTTATTAATAATTGCATACAACAAAACCCGTTATATGATTGTGCAAGTTGTATGTTCATTATGATTGTCATTGTGAATTGTGATTGTTCACGTTCAAAACAAGGCCCTTTATCACAAAGCTAAGAAAGAATAAGAAAAACACGGAGATTTTTATGTGAAAAAATTTCTTGCTAAAGGGAGAAATAATCACGACCTATTACACAGGATTTAAGAATGGTTTCACCATCTTCAAGGAGAAATAAATATTACAACCTTTTGTATTCTATGAAAAAAACCCTTAATCCCTTTTCTCTTTGCACAGATAATGAAAACCCTCTTTAAACTAAGCAACAACTCTGTTTCTTACTAAACCAATCTACCCAAATCAATCTAGACTTCAAAGATCCATCTCAACTAACTCTTGCTACGGATAAAACACACTTCAAAGATCTGTCTCAGCTAACTCTTACTTGTACTTACATTTTAAGGATAATTGATATAGGTGAGAAGTTTGTTGGAAGTGAATTCGGGTCATGAGACACCACTAGTGCTTAGTTGAGTTCAAAACTTCCCTACCAATTAAGTTTTTCACTTTGGATTATGCAAGAGTCAATGTTAAATGACCATAACTCTTAGCACACAAAGAATTAGGTGGCTTTTGACCTACCAAATGAAATATCTTTGAATTAGCTTTCCAATGCAATTGATTTCACCTCATTTAGAGCTCGGAGTAAAAAATTATGACCATTTTACTACAGCTTATCAGTGCAGATTTGTTTCTAAGATCTTGACTTACGGGACGTAAATTGAAATATGACCCGTATTGTCAACTCATTGAAAAACTTCTGCAAGTCAATATTTGAGTCCCAATACTTATGGATCCAAATACGGGTCGTAAAAACTTCTATGGGCCGTAGATTAGGCCCGTAGAATCGATCCAGTGATCCCAAAATTTGTCCAAAAACTTATATATGGGTTCCTATCACTACAAGAAAAAAGACTTTTAATGACCACTTCTTAATGAAGGAAAATGAATCCGGTCATTATAAATACATTTACAATGACCAAATTTTTGTAGTTGTTATAAATATATTTATAATGACCAAAATATTTTCCGATCGTTATAGATATACTTATAATGAACAAATTTTTTCTGGTCGTTATAAATATATTTACAGTGGCTAATTTTTCGACTGTTAAAGATAAATTTTAATCCAACATTAATGAGGGGATAAATTTAATCATTAAAAACATAACATTCCATTGTTAAAACATATTAGTTAGTGTAAAAATATATTTAATTAATATGAGTGAAAAAATATCAGACCATATCATGTTATAAGTATAAGAAGTGGCATTCTATTATATGGGCCGTAGAAACTTCTAAAGACCGTAGATGGACTCGTAGCCGACCTGATCAATGATTTTAAAGAGGGGTGTTTTTATTTTTTCTCACCTTTTAAGCCTAAACTTGTTAGTTTCACCTAATTAAACCTCTAAAACGTGATTCTTCAAATCATTAATGTTCAAACACTCTCCAAACTCAGGACGTAGTTTCAAAAGGGAAAAAAGCTAGGGATTTCAAGCACTTTCTTCAAATTTCTTCAAGAAACTAATTCCCACAGGTATGTAAGGCCCACAAAAATCCTTCTCACTACTTCACCATTATGTAACTACCAGTTTTCTCCAAGTATCAGGTTACTGGTTGGAAACAAGATTCTTTTGATTTGCGAATTTCTTGTTTATGCTATTTTTGAAGAAAAACATGAAATTTACTGAATTTTTCTATTATATTGAGGATTTAGGTTGCGATACTAATTTTCTTTGATAAACTAGTTAAATCCTATGTTACTACAAAAATCTATGAATTTTAATTTTTTCTTCAAAGACAAGAAAAGCATTAGCGTAAGTATTTTATGAACAGTGAAGTATGAAACCTATGATTTTGGACAGTTTTGAGAAAAGTTAAGAGAATGTAAAGTTGAGCTAAGTCCCAAAAAGAAGAAAAGTAATACCTAGAGAAGATTATATTCTTTTATGTATGAGCATTATAAAAGTTATTTGGGAGTAGTATTAAGCACCGTTATGAGGGAGAGTAATAATAATTTGAACTCATAAACTACGTAGCTGGCATAGGATAGGATTGTACTAGAGTACAACTCCTTACTGCCATTGAGATGGCCAGTTTTGGGACGGATCCACTCCTCTAGTTTTCGTCCCTTACCCTGGTAATGTATGGGCTGGTAATGGCAGTGTGGGTAAGATGTTATACTATCATGAAGCTCATAGTGATGATTATCGATTAGAGAAACTACCCAAGCTAAAGTAAACTAATTTCTTCATGCAGAGTTTCAATATATGTTTTTACTTTCAACATGCATTTTATCTATTACTTATGCTATCCTACATTGAGACATGTGTTAGCTACTTTTGAGTATAGTATCCTATCCTAAGTTCTCGATTTTGGCTATTATACATTCTCTTATATTTCACGTACTGACATCCTTTGGACCTGCATCATTTTATGATGCAGACATAGGTGACAGAGTCCCTCAGCAGATGCTCCGTTGAGGACCAGCATTTCATTCTGCCATTAGTGAGGCCTCTTACCAGTCAGAGGCTTTGGAGTTTTTATTCATGTTTTAGTATTTCTATTCAGTTATGTTTACCATGGGCCTGTCATGGTAGTTGTTTTGGATGTCATGAGTTTCAGTTCTTATTTTTCAGTTATTGTTGGGATATTTCTTTTATTTATTTGTTTAGACTATTCCGTTCTTTTTGGCACATTATATTTAAGCCTACCATTTATTATTTAAGTCTTTTGCTGAGTAAAGTAGCCAGGCCAAGTGGCTTTTTTAGGACCATAAATGGTTTTGAGTGTCGGCCACGTCCAGAGTGTAGACTTGGGGTGTGAAAAACTTGGTATCAGAGCATAGAGTTCAAGTATCATAGGGTTTCTATGGAATCGTGTCTAGTAAAGTCCATATTATTGGTATGAAGTGCACCACCTCCATAATAGGGAGGCTACAGGGCATTAGCAAATGTCACTATCAATTGTTATTCCCTTTTATGCTTTAGAGTTTACCTCTTAAGTCCATTCTAATTCGTGTGTTCACGCCATGTTTTTTGATCATGCCTCTACATAGAGCCGCCAGTCTAGCTAGGGGCAGATGAAACCTAGCTAGACAAAATGTAAAATAACATAATCCACCAATTCTTGAGGGACCTAGAGGTCCAGCTATACCTATTGAGAAGCCACCGAAAGCAAATATGTCTAATGCTGAGCTCCGTCAGGCCATCGAGACTTTGGTATAGGCAGTCACTACAAAGGGAGGCCGATAAGGAGATTGCAGACATGATGGTTCAGATACCACCAGGGTTCGTGAATATCTGAGGATGAACCCACCTGAGTTCATAGGGTCTGATGTGAAGGAGGATCCTGAGAACTTCATTAAGCAGCTCCAGAAAGTATTTTATATTATGAACACATGAGATGTAGAGTGAGTTGAGTTGGCTGCCTACTAGCTCAAGGGAGATTCTAGACTTTGGTTTGATCAGTGGAAGGGTGGTAGAGTAGAAGGGGCTCCAACTTTGAGTTGGGAAGTGTTTGAGGAGGCCTTTCTAGGATAGTACTTTCCTAGAGAGTTGAGGCAAACTAAGATGAGGAAGTTTCTGAATTTGAAGCAGAAAGCTATGAGTGTGCGGGAGTACAACCTCAAATTCATTCAGTTGTCCCATTATGCTCCGACTATGGTGGCATACTTATATACTAGGATGGATCAGTGTGCAAGAGTACAACCTCAAATTCTAATGATTCCATTAGCTCAGGAATGGTCGAATTAGGCTAGGATCGTGTCCGGTGCAATTATATCATGGATTGTAAATTTGCTCACCGAACTGGTTAATAGTTAACCAGTCAATGCTCTCGGGAATCATGCCCTGGATGAGAATTTTTATAGTGCGGTTAGCTCTAAAATATCAATTTTGGTCTAGGGCGACCTTTTATTTGATACAGGAGACGCTCGGATGTGATTTGACCCACTGACGACTTTACGTTACAAGTTGCATATAAAGAAGTGGGACCCTCACTTTATTGTAGGAAGCTCCTTTGAAAATTTTAACCACGTTGGATTCGAAATGTCAAAATTCATAGGGTTACATAGTTCGTTTACAAAAATTTAAGTCCAGACGAGCTCGAAACAACGAAAAAAAGATTGAAGGATTAACGAAAAGAGGGAAGAGACATGTTGAAACTCTAGGAGAGCTGCCACATGGCAAAATCTTGTGTTGCCATATGGCCGTGAGCTGTCAAGAACATTATATATGCCCTTTTTGCAGAAATTATAGATATATTTGTTTCCTTCTCACCTTCGTACTGCGCTTTCGAGCTCATTTTTTTATTTATTTGGGTGATTCAAAAGGTTACGTGACTTAATTTTTTCTCAAGGAACATCGTGGTGAAGTTGGATTCGGCATTGACACATATTTTATGGTAAATCTCTACTTTTTCTTCGTTGATATATTAGGAATGAATGAAAATTTTACATTACAATATCTCGGTCATTTCTTAATGGAATTAAGTGAATTTTATGTGTAAATTATTCTACATTATGAGAGGGACGATGTTGTATGCTGGGTTTTCAAAGATTTTGTACGATTTTGAGAATTTTGACCAAGAAATTTTTGAAAAGAATAATTTTTGGTCCTTACGGGTCCATTTTGGGCAGAATTTCTGGCTATACTCGGGGTGATTTGAAGATTATTTTATACGGATTAGTTTGGTATTTCAATTGTGGACCCCAATTTTTCCCCATTTTAGTTGTAATTTGTAATATCACCTATTTTCTGAGATTTTACAGTCAAACCAGTCATGATGATATTATAACTTATTTTTTAACAGTTAAGCAATATTGTGAAGCAATTTGTAGGGGAAAATCTTGGATGGATTGATTCAGAGCAAGAGACATTGGATGCTAGGTAGGCTAAACTTTCTCTAAACCCTAGGCTGAGCTGAAATGTTCACATATTTGAGTTGGAATGTGTAGAAATGCACCATTTATGGATTGAACGTGAAGTATATGTTGTATATGGTTGGATGTGATCTTTGTGTTTTGTGTGTGTGTGTGTGTATATATATATACATATATATTATTTTATGGGACGTTAGTTGTTGTATTAGGGGATGTGTTTGCTGTAGCTACTATATTGCCTGAGTTCTTACATTATATGCCCACGAAATGTTCAGGGGGATGGTTGGAGCTGTGAACATGTGACAGGTATGTACACTGAGCTTGATTCTTGCTTGCATGTGTGTGGTGTGAGGCAACAGGAATATATTAGCAATTAAGGTTGACGTGTGATTAGATGCTACCCTGTACATTGCATCTAGTATCTATATCTATTGGTATGTGTATGCATGATGTGACTATGGTTATCTATATATTTTATGAGTACTTTTAGTAGAATTTTTTAATTAAACATGATTACGTGTTGCCCTGTGATTTATATGATCCTATATCCTATTGTTAGATGTTATATACTTGTGCCACTGATTAGTGACAAGAGAGACATATCATGTTCTGGGGATGGGTATAGTGCACCCTTAAGGGACCTCTTATGATCAAAACAAAGGCCAAGTTTTTAGTATGCATTCATGATTATTGAGCCATTAATAGGTTTGAGACGGGAGTGCGACCATATTAATGAGGGGCAGGTTTCATCCTATGGGTTTCTCGGGATTATTATTTATGAGATACTAGTGGTGTGAATTAGTTCTAGGTATAGGATCCTATTTAGAGAGGACATGTTTTAGTAGGACGACACATGATTCCCTTGGCGATGTCCTGGATAGAAACTGGACTACGATAGGATTCTAGGTAGGTGACATCCTTCTGATTATCTAGCCTTTGGGGCCTTAGCGTAGGTTATACTGATGCTTCTCTATGAGTTGCTTTACACAGAAAAGGGCCTGGTAAGGGCTAAATATGAGCTAGAGCCTGGGGCAGGCATGCGTACTGACTTAACTTGCACCTTGTGAGTGTGTATTGCTTGTTGCTATAGAGATATGCGGATTGGGAGACTATGCATTGATACTATGTCATACCATGACTTGATTACGGGTATACTATGATTCTGCTGGGCCTATTTGCAGAGGACACC
The DNA here is from genome assembly GCA_011800125.2 of Solanum clarkiae. Lineage (NCBI taxonomy): Eukaryota > Viridiplantae > Streptophyta > Magnoliopsida > Solanales > Solanaceae > Solanum > Solanum clarkiae. The sequence continues at coordinate 9,291 of JAABOM020030634.1, forward strand.
TATGATACCCTTGTTATTATCGCACTTTTATTTCCATTACCTGCATGGGCTAGATTGTAGCATGATTTCATGGTAAGCCTGATTCTATTCTGATTATTGAGGCCTATGTACTTTTATACCGAGGTTAGCTGCTACTCTGAGTTCCTTGCATACCTTAGGACTGAGTTGTTTATTGTGACATAGGAGAGATGATATGATTAGGGGATCTAGATCCGGTTAGTGAGAGAGGGGATGATTTTTCTAATGTTATGCTCTGGGACCTAGATAACACTCTATTGTTCCAGTCTCTAGCAGTCATGTCCGAGTGTCTAGACCTTGTGATGCTCCCCGTGGTCCTAGTTTCCGATGGTCATGTCTGAGTGTCCGAGATAGGGATGTCAATTCCAGAAGGGTCTGAGCAATTGCCGTTCCTTTGGGTCTGCGGCCCCGTTGACTACACTTCTGGAGCTAGGCCCTGTTAATTGATTTTTTGGTCGAGGACCCCGTTGAATACATTTGGGGATGAAGCCTCGTGATTGATATTTTGAGTGGAAACACACTTATTATGCAAGGGGTTTTCTCCTGCGTGGGATACGTCCCGCTGTTCCACATCTACAGTTTGGATTGGGTGCCACGTGCTGGTACAAGCTCGAGGACCCAGATTTATGTGATTATTGGGGCGAGGTCTATAATAAATTACCCCTGGATCCATATACCTATTCAAACCCTAATTGATAGGTGTACCTCTTGGGATTATGGGTGCTCAAGGGGTGTTCAGGCTTAAGACACTATAGTCTTACACCCACGTATAGTTGATCGTTGTTCTGTGATGTGGAGAGATAGGCTCTATGATAGATCTATGGGCTTCTATAATGGTTCTAAGGAATTTTGTGATGATCTGTTGGTTCTATGTTGTGGGGGTGTACCTTCTAGGATTATGGGGGCCTAATTGACGTACAAGCATAGATACTAGGGCCTTGCACCAACGTAGAACACTATGCATCAGTTAGCGGCAGCTGTGGTATTGACCTACATAGTCTTCATCAGTCGGTATCGGTGTTCAGTCCTTGGGCTGGTTCAGGTTTTCATTGTGCTTCACTTCGATTAGTTTAGTTGTGGTTTGAGGGTTCCCAGACATGCCTATGCCTTGATTTGAGTTCGTTTTGCCACATTGCTGCTGTTCTCTATATATTTGGACTTTATTTATGTTCACTATTTCACTCAGTCGACTGCTGATGCCTACTAGGTGTATTTTTTGGTACTCAACCCTAGTTCTGCATCTTCCCATGGTGCAAGTCCAGGTACGAACCATGATAGCTAAGATTAGGGAACTTTGGGAGCACTCAGGAGACTTTTGGTGAGCACCGACAGATCGGGAGCACCCATTCCTTTCCCCTTTTAAACTGTCCTCGTCATTTTGTCATAGCAGGGTCAGATGTGTAACCAGTAGAAAATTTTTTGTCGCTTTGTCTATTCTTCCTAAGTTAGTTCATTAGTAAGGTCCTTTTGTGCTTAAGCATCGGGGTGGGTGGCCTTTCATTAGTCAAGATGAGTCATCTTATGTATTTTAAAGAATTTTCATCTAATTAAACATATTTAAGATAGTTTTTAAAGTGAAAGAATTAAAAAAAAAGGAGAATTTTTATATAATAAATATTTGAATTAAATACAATTATAAATAGCTTACATATTTAAAGTGCAAGAAAATTACTATTAATGGTTGATGTATCTTATTAAATAATTATTTTTTTAATTGTCAGTGACTTTCAAAGTTTTGTTCAAAATTTTCCTTTAAACCAGTTCCTAAAGGCTAAAGTGATATGTTACCTTTAATGCAAAGATTCTAGATTTACTACTCCTGAATGTGCCCAAATCTAAGTTTTCAATCAAGCTCACTACTCGACCTTCCTCACCTTTTCTGGAACCATTTGGGCCTTATTTTCTATAATTATTATGCTGGAACGTTGTTGAGACTTGTAAACATAAAGGAAGGGTCAATGCTACATTATTGTTTTGTGCTTTTGTGCATCATTAAGGTCCTAACTTATTCCACCAGTTAGGTCCTTTTGTGCTTAAGCCTCGGGGTAGATAGCCTTTCATTAGTCAAGATGAGTCATCTTATTTGTTTTAAAGAATTTCTGATCGACTCATGCCTACTCCTCATTCGGAGATGAACAAGGTTAAGTTGGTATCCATTTTAATGACCGAAAATATTGTTATTTAGGTGGGATAAATCTTATAACTTTATTATATTTTTCTCAGGACATATATCATCCCGCCATAGCGAGAATATTTTCACTATAGAAGCACCGTCGTGGCAGGATGGCACCCATCATAGCAGGATCATCAATGCCAACACATCTTAAATTTGGATTCTTTGATTCTTCTCCTCCCTTTTAGAGGTAAAATATATTACAGTTATCCTAAAAATCCCTCAAAAGGCTGTTCTGGGCTCATAAAGAGGGAGAGAAGAGATCCTTAGGATAGAAAGGGTGCAACCAACTTATTTGAAGCTTGTCTCCACTATTTTGCCGCTCGGAAGTTAGAAATTGTGTTGTCATTCTTTCTTATCTACTTTGCAACTAGGTTGGCTAGGTTTTTCTTCTTGAGTAGTTGTAAACTTGTTCTTACCAAATAGTATAACATAGATTGGTAGGAGAAATCATTCCAAGGCCTTCAGACATGGAGAATGGATGGTAAGTGGGTGGTTATTATTTTTAGGATGGGAAAGTACAGTGTGAGTTTTATTAGTTTGTGACTAGCGGTAATTCTTTGGCCCTTGATTTTCTACAGTAGTACTTCTTATTGAGATGATTGATGGTCCTTATAAAATTATATGTAAAGAAAATTTCTAGATTATTGTGGTATCCTGAGACTTGTTATAATAAAGGGGGTCCAGTGTCTAATCATTGATGCATATATACGTATATACAATAGGGCATGTTCATATTGACTATTCTTGTCATGACCCAAATAGGGCCTAGACGTGACATGGTGAATAAGGAGCCCGAAGGGTCCCCTAACAAGCCTCTTAACTTATTATTACACATCATTGGCATGAAAGCATTTTAATGACATAAAAGAGTAGAAATAGGGGCAATGGGACTAAGGGGAAAGCTTGCACAATATCATAATCAAGGGACAAAGAGTCAAGGCTGATATCATAGATACTTAGCATGTCCAACAGAACCTCTACTATATAGATAAGAGTGGGGCCCAAGACAAAGCAACCAAGCTCACCCTCATATTCAAAATAGAAAATAAAGAAGAATGTATCAATACATAATAAGAGAAACATGCACTAAGGTCCCCAAAGTGGAGGACTCACCAACTAGCCTTAGTAGTACTGAACTAGCCACACGGAGGAGGAAAGATGATGAACTTGGGCTCCAATCAAGGGTAATATCATATATATACATTCCTTTCATCATCATAAAGTCATTTATCTTATAAGACATGCATTGGACCTTCAATTACTCAAGAAATCATAATCGTACATTTTATCAAACACTTGGCGGGTGTGTAATGCTAATGTAAAATCATGAAATTCAAGAGTATGATCATGCAAGAAAACTCATTGTAAAACCATCAATAGAAATTTGGTAACACCCTCAAGTAATATACATCAACACTCTTCATCCAGTCGCATAATAGATCTTAGATTCATAGCTTAAAACATGCTAAAACAACCATAATTTCATGAAACCCCAACACAGTGTGCAGTGCAATTCATAATAGATAAGACCCATGAGTAAATCAACTTTAAATCATGCAATTTTAGGTAAAAGGAAGCTTGGACATCATGGGTGAAAGTAACCTATGAAATCAAGATATATACCTTAGCTTTGGAGAACAACTTGATTAAGATTAGAGATAGAGACTTGAAGCTTGAGTGAGTACCTTGAAATTCGGATGAGTTTTGAGACTTAAATTTGGGAGACGAAATATTGGCTAAGTGTTTGAGTGAGTATTTGGGAATGTCTTGAATGATATGAGTGTGAAATAACGCTAAGTATAGGCATTTTCATTCATGGTAACACTTAGGACCAAGATCCAAAAGCCTTGGACCGAACTTGAAAACTGGGCAAAATTTGCACTGAGGCATGCCCTAGGCGTGTCGCGCTAAGGGCGCAAAACCTCACTGGAAATTGATTTTTCAAAAAATGAATTTGTGATTAGTTTTCTCTAAAATCGATATTAGACCCATTACCCACTCAATTTGACTCCTGAACAAGAATATGAAGTAAAATTTTTGACATTGCGTATGGATATTGAGATATATGGAAATTACGATTCTGGGCACTTCCGAGGCACATTTTCGGGCACTTTTTGGGGTCATTTTAATATCTCCCCCTTGGGAAAATTCATCCCTGAATGTCAAAGAAACATATATGAGAGATGAAACATGACACTTTCAGCCACCATAAGGATGCAACAATGCACTTAAACATCATTTCAAAAATCTCGACATAAGTGTAAAATCATCACGAACTTGTCAATTTAAATATGAATGTATGCAATGATATGAGGGATGAACTTAAGACTTGAAATGGTATAAAGGTCTTAGATCAATACCGTAGGCTTGAGTGGAGTGGACGATATAAGGGTATCAGTTTTACATATCATCTTCGGCCTCCGAAGTAGCACTTTCAACTTGTTGGTTCCTCCAAAGGACCTTAACAGAAGAAATTTCCTTGCTCCTCAACCTCTTTACTTGCCTATACAAGATCTCTAATGGAACCTCTTCATATGTGAAGTTGTATTTGACTACCCCCATAATATCAAGAGGCACAATAACATTATGATCACCCACACACTTCCTCAATATAGACACATGAAAGATCGGATGAACGAATTCCATTTCTCTAGGAAAACCAACTCGTAGGCCACCTTACCAATCCTTATCATCACCCTATGAGGACCCACATAGCTAGGGATCAACTTGACCTTCTTACCAAAATGGATTATACACTTCATGGGTGATACCTTCAAATAAACCCAATCACCAACCTTTAATTCCTGATCCCTTCTCCTCTCATCGGCATAAGACTTTTTGCAACTTTGGGATATTTTCAACCTTTCTCTAATAATCCTAACCTTCTAAAGAGCCTTCATAACCAGATCTATTCCCAACATAGCCACCTCTCCAACTTCAAACCACCCAACTGGTGATCTACAACATTTACCATAGAGAGCTTCAGGAGGAGCCATACCGATGCTAGAATGATAGCTATTGTTGTATGCAAACTCAATCAATGGAAGATGATCATACTAACAACCCTTAAGCTCCAATATACAAGCCCTAATCATGTATTCAAGTGTTTGGAATGTCTTTTTGGCTTGGCTATCCGTTTGAGGGTGAAAGGCTATACTAAGCTTTACTTTGGTTCCAAGATCTCTTTGGAAGGACCTCCAAAAGTGAGAAGTGAATTGTGCACCACGGTCTGATATAATGGACACAGGAACCCTATGTAACCTCACCAAGTCACGAATATACAACCTAGCATAATCATCAGCCCTATATGTAGTCTTAACCGGTAGAAAGTGAGCCGATTTTGTCATTCTATCAACCATAATCCATATGGAATCAAAACCCTTTCTACTCTTGGGAAACCCAACCGAAAAATCCATATTAATCTCTACCCAATTCCAAGTAAGAATCTCCATGCCTTGGGTTAGGCCACCCAGCCTTTGATGTTTGGCTTTGACTTGTTGGCAACTATGGCAACCGGAAATACATTTTGGAATGTCTCTCTTCATGCCTCACCACCAATACACATCTCTCAAATCTCTATTCATTTTAGTAGACCCGGGGTGGTATAAATAAGAAGAACCATGAGACTCATCAAGAATGTTTCCCTTCAAGCTATAAACACAAGGCATACACAATCTACCTTGGTACCTAAGGGAACCATCTCCCCCTTAGGAGAAAACCTCCACCTTACCATCTTTTACCAATGCTTTCAATTCCAACAAAGCGGGGTTATGATCTTTCTTAACTTTCACCTTCTCAACCAATGAAGATTTAGAACCATCAACAACAACAACACTACTGTTATCAATTCCTTCCAACCTACCTCCCAACCTAGCAAACCGATGGAACTCCCTAGCCACCTCCTTGCCACCATCATCAACATGAGTGAGGCTACCCATAGACACCCTACACAAAGCATCCATCACAACATTAGTGTCACAATCTAAGCCTAGGGCCTAGATGTGATAAAGGAAAGAGGAACCCAAAGGGACCCCAAGCAAGCCTCTTAAAACATCATTACACATCCTTGGTCGCGGAAGCAATAATACAAGCATAAAGAGATAATACAAGCATAAAGAGATATTACAAGCATAAAGAAATAATAAAGTGGGACAACTGGCGCTAAGTGGAAAGCACTTTCATATCATAGACATCAAGAACAATAGAGTCAAAGCTCTTAGCATAGATACATAACATGTCCAACAAACACCTCTAATACATAGATAAGAGCGGCGGCCAAGACAAAGCAATCGGGCTCACCCTCATAGTCAAAATAGATAATAAAGAAGAAAGTCTCAATACATAACAAGAGCAATATATACAAAGGTTACCGATGTGGAGGGCTACTATGTTGAGTAGTATCGAATTAGCCACGTGGAGGAGGGGGATGATAATCTTGGGCACCGGTTCCTACATGGTGATATCATGTAGGAAAGAGTATGCGTTAGTACGTCTGAATGAACTAAGTACGTAGGATGCAATGCAACAAGAATTTGGCATCATAGTCAAAATGCGTAACAATAGGCTATGGGAATAATATAACAATATGATATGTATGATCAATGCATAAGTAAAACTTGTTTAAGTAGCTCATGCTCATATAGGATATCACATGTGTAGAAGAGACCAAGCTAGATTTCCAAGGTACAAACTCCTCGGTTGGTTGATGATGATTTCTCTCCATCATCCTGGTGGTGTGGTACAAACCCCTCACATGGTTGATGATAATCACACCTTATCACCACGGTGGTGAAGTACAAAGCTCTCACATGGTTGATGAGTATAAACCCCTACCTCGGTTACTTGGGCTCTTGTTCCCACGGATCGGGTATGGTTTATCCAACACTTTATCTAGAGTATATCAAATCCATAAGCTCATTTCATAATCATATAGTCAATCATATCATATCTCATGCTTTGGACCTTCATCTCCTCAAGAAACCACATTTGGACATATTATGAAACACTTAGAGGGTGTGTAATACTAGTGCAAAACCATGAAATATAGAGATGAAATCATGAAAGAAAATCCATTGTAAAATCATAAATTAACACCTTGCAACACCCTCAGGAAATACACATCAAAACCCTCCTCAAATCTTATAATAGATCAAAGATTTATAGCTCAAAACAAAGTAAAACAGTTATAATTTCACAATGCTTTAACATAGTGTGCAGTGAATTTCATAATAAGCAAGACCCACTTGTAAATCAACTTTAAATCATGCAATTCGACTAAAAGGAGGCTTGGATATCATGGGTGAAAGGGACCCATGAAAGAAACCTACATACCTTAGCTTTGAGATGAACTTGGTTAAGATTGGAGATGGAGGCTTGAAGCTTGAAGAAGAACCTTGAAGGAAAGCTTTAGCTTGGGATGAGGGATTGGGACTTGAATTTGGGAGTGAAAATATGGCTAAGTGTTTGAGTTATTATTAGGGAATGTTTTGGATGATATGAGAGTGGAATAAAGCTAAGTATAGGTAAAAACATGTTTGGGAACACTTAGGCCCAAGACCCAAAAGCCTTGGACAGAAATAGAAATCACTGGCAACAAAATACATAGGTCCGCATCTGGTCTGTGACTCGGACCTATCGTAGAGGTCAAATTAACACATGTCTGCGACAACTGCGCTTCACGGTGCTGTCATGCATCGAATCTAGATAAGAAAAATTATAAAAATTAAAATTGCTAATCGTTTGCTCTTAAATCGATGTTAGACCCTTCTCCTCCTAATTTTGACCTCCTGAACAAGAATATGAAGTTGAATTTTCGATATCGCACACGAATTTTGAGATATATAGAATTTAAAATTTTGGGCATTTCAAGGCACATTTTTGGACACTTTTTGGGGTCGTTTCAATATCTCCACATTAGGAATATTCGTCCCTGAATGTAAAAGAGACATATAAAACAAGAGTAATCAAGAATAAATCAGCCCCAACAAGAATGCAACATTACATTTAAACACCATTTCAAAACATCAACATAAGTGTAAAATCAGTACAAAGTTGTCAACTTAAACCTGAATGCATATGAATGATATTGGGGCTGAAACATAAGACTTAAATTCACATAGGGGACTTCAACTTAGTACCTTAGGCTTGAGTGGAGTGGAAGAGATAAGGATATCACTTTTGCATGTCTTCCTCGGCCTCCTATGTAGCACTCTCAACTAGTTGGTTCCTCCGATGGACCTTAACGAATGCCACTTCCTTGTTCCTCGATCTCTTCTCATGCCTATCAAAAATCTGAATCGGAGTCTCCTCATAAGTCAAGTTTTCCTCAACAACACCTACAACATCAAGATGCACAATAGCAATAGGATCATCAATGCATTTTCTCAACATAGAGACATGTAACACCAGTTGAACCAAATTCATTTCACTAAGAAACTTCAACTCATAAGCTACCTTGCCAACCCTCTTCAAGACCTCATAAGGACCAACATATCTTGGACTCAGCTTCCCCTTTTTACCAAAATGTACCACACTATTCATTAGAGAAACTTTCAAATAAACCCAATCACCTACCTTGAATTCAAAGTCTCTTCTTCTCACATCGACATAGATTTTTTGACGACTTTGGGCTGTCTTCAATCTCTCCCTAATCATCCTAACCTTTTCAAGAGCCTCCATAACCAGATCCGGTCCAAATAAAGACACTTCTCCAACCTCAAACCAACCAAGTGGCGATCTACAACGTCTCCTATAAAGAGCCTTAAAAGGAGCTATACCGATGCTAGAGTGATAGCTATTATTGTATGCAAACTCAATCAAAGGATATTTTCAAGGGTTTGAATTATCTTTCGTCTTGGTCATCCATATTAGGGTGAAAGGTCATACTAAGATGAACTTTTGCACCAATACCCCTTTGAAAAGACCTCCAAAAATATGAAGTCAATTGTGAACCACGATCCGATATGATGGACAAAGGAACCCCAAGTATCCTCACTAAATCATGGATGAACAACGTTGCATACTCTTCAGCCCCAATGCAGTCTTAACCAATAGAAAGTGAGCCAATTTCGTCATCCTATCAACCACAACCCAAATGGAATCAAAACCTTTTCTAGTCTTTGGCAACCCAACCACAAAATCCATATTAATCACCTCCCACTTCCAAGTGGGAATCTCTATGGCTTGGGTTAGGCCACCCGGCCTTTTGATGTTCGTCTTTGACTTGTTGAAAACTATGGCAACTAGAAACGAATTTGGCAATATCCCTCTTCATGCCTCCCCACCAATACACATCCTCAAGTCTATATACTTTTTGTTGGAACCAGGGTGGACAAAATAAGAAGAATTGTGGGCCTCATCAAGGATTTTCTCCCTCAAACCATCAACACAAGGCACACATAACCTATCTTGGTATCTAAGGGCACCATCTCCCCCTTAGGAGAAAAACTCTACTTTGCCCTCTTTCACCAAGGCCTTCAATTCAAGCAAGGAGGAGTCAAGCTCTTGTTTTGCTATCATCTCATCAACCAATGAAGACAGACCCATCAACAACCACAACACCATCATCACCAACCTCTTCCAACCTAACTCCCAATCTAGCCAATTGATGCACCTCCTTGGTCATCTCCTTATCACCACCATCAACCTGAGCTAGACTAACCATAGACACCATACTCAAAGAATCCGCCACCACATTTGCTTTCCCCATATGATAGTACGCACTCATATCATAGTCTTTAAGAAGTTCTAACTATCTTCTTTGCCTCAAGTTGAGATTGTTTTAAGTGAAGACATATTGGAAGCTCTTGTGATCAGTGAAAACATTAACATGCACTCCATAAAACTAGTGACACCAAATCTTTAATGCAAACACAACGGTGGCTAACTCTAAATCATAGGTAGGGCAGTTCCTTTCATGTACCATGAGTTGTCTAGAAGTATAAGATATGACCTTACCATTTTGCATCAATACACAACCTAAAATGACCCGGGAAGTATCACAATACACCACAAATCCCTCAAGCCCATCCGGTAGTGACAATATAAGAGTGGACACAAGCTTGTCTTTCAATGTTTGGAAGCTTCTCTCGCACTCATCAGTCCACACAAACTTAACCTTCTTTTGAGTCAATTTTGTCATAGGGGAAGCAATGGAGGAGAACCTATTCACAAACCTTCTATAATAACCTACTAAGCCCAAGAAGCTTCTAATATTCGACGAGATCAATAGTCTAGGCCAATTTCTGATCACATCGGTTTTCTTAGGATCCAATTTTATACAATCCCCCAACACCACGTGACCTAAGAATGTAGCCACCTTCAACCAAAATTTACACTTGTCATGTTTGGCATACAATTTCTCCTCCCTCAATCTTTGCAACACAACCCTTGAATGCCCCACATGCTCCTCCCTACTATGTGAATAGATTAATAAATCATCAATGAAGACCACAACAAAGGAATCAACGTAAGGTTTGAAGACCCTATTCATTAGGTCTATGAAGATGGCCAGTGCATTAGTCAACCTAAAAGACATGACAACAAACTCATAATGCCCATATCTAGTCCAGAAGGCCGTCTTCAGAATATCATGTTCCCTCACCTTCACTTGATGATACCAGGACCGAAGATCAATCTTAGAGAAAAAGCTAGCCCCTTGCAATTGGTCAAACAAATCATCAATTCTTCGAAGAGGATACCAATTCTTTATAGTGACCCTATTGAGTTGTCGGTAATCAATACATATTCTAAGGGACCCATCCTTGTTTTTCATGAACAGCACCGGAGCACCCTGTGGTGATTTGCATGGTCTAATAAATCCCTTTTTCAACAAATCTTTAAATTGTTCCTTTAACTCCTTTAGATCCGCCGGGGCCCTACGGTATGGGGGAATGGAGATAGGTTGAGTTTCAGGGAGGAGGTCTATACCAAAATTTATGTCCCTTTCAGGAGGAATACCGGGACGGTCATCTGGGAAGACATCAAAAAACTCATTTACAACTGGAACTGACTCTATGGAAGGGACTTTGGACTCCACATCTCTAACCCTCACAAGATGGTAAAGACACCCCTTAGAGATCAATTTTTGGGCTTTAGTACAAGAAATAAATCTACATTTGACCACCATATCTTGACTTTTCCACTCAAGGATGGATTCATTAGGAAATTGAAACTTGACCCTATGGGTTCTACAATCAATAGAAATATAGTAGGCATGTAACCAATCCATCCCAAGAATGACATCAAAATCTACCATGTCTAATTCAGTAGGATCACAAGGCAACAACTTATGCAAAATTTAAATAGGACAACTTCTATAAACTTTCCTAGCAACAATAGAGAAACCAATAGGAGTAGACACTTCATATGACTTATACAACAACTCGGGGGCAACATGGAGCTTTTTAGCAACAAAAAGGGTAACAAAGGAAAGATTGGCACCCAGATTAATCAAAGTATACACATCAAAGGCAAAGAATTTTAATATACCGATAACAACATCGGTAACCTTACCAAGCCCTTGCCTCCCTTGTAGAGCATAAAATCGATGGTGCCTTGGGGCACCACCTTGAGGACTACCTCTACCCAATGGAATTGTATTTGCTCCCCGTCCTGTGCCACGATTTCTTGGACAATCCGCCTTCTTGTGACCAAGTTCTCCACATTCAAAGCATGTAGTAGAACCCCTCAAACACATGCCTCTATGGCTCCTACCACATTTAGGGGACATATCAATAGGAGCCATACCACTTACAACTTGAGGCCTAGCGAAATCATTGGCAAACCCCCTATTAGTAGCATGAGTAGGCCTTTGGCCTTGACAAAATCTAGCACCCTTTTGAAATTTACCCTCAAATCGGGCCCTCTTGGCCTCATGCCCCCTTCTTTTCCTCAATTTCTCCTCCTCCATTTGCTCGGCATAAATCATCAACCGAGATAAGTACATTTCACTAATTAGCATGGCATACCGATATTCTTCACTTACCAAGTTGAGGACCTCCATCACGAACTTATTCATCTTTGATCTAGGATCGACTACCAAATGAGGAGCATACTTTGAAAGTTGACTAAAGTTGAGGGCGTAGTCCCTCACACTCATAGCACCTTGTTTCAAGTTCATAAATTTCACCAACTTAGCTTTCCTAAGCTCAAGAGGGAAAAAACGATTAAGTAAAGCCGATTTGAACTTCTCCCAAAGCACCATATTACCAACTTCCTTCTCACCCTTGTATTGATCATACCATATTTGGGATACCCGTTTGAGTTGGTCTGCCGCCAACTCCACCTTTTTAGTCGGCCCAACACCTATGATATTCAAGATCTTGTAGACCTTATCAATAAACTCTTATGGATCTTCATCCACCTCTAACCCATAGAACACTAGAGGATTCATCCACATGAAGTCTCTTAACCTAGCTCCTGGGTAGTAGCATGAGGGGCTTGGGCCCCTTGGTTGACTTCGTTGGCCATAACTTGGGCAAACATAATGAGAGCATCCCAGAGCTCACCATTAGTAGGTTGCTTCTCCAGAGTTTGGGCCCTTCTTCCTCTAGTGTTTGGCATGATCTAGCATAGAAAAGAACAATGTTTAGGAGGGAAAAACTTACCACAACTCTATAGCATGACTTAGAACAAAAAGAAGGGAAACATTTTCTAAAACACCTCAAGCCTAGGGCCTAGACTTGACACGGCATAAGGCGAAGCCAAAGGGACCCCAAGCAAGTGTCTTACAACATCATTTCACAACTTTTGTCGCGGAAGCAATAAAACTGGTATCAAGAGATAATAAAGTGGGACAACTGGGGCTAAGGGGAAAGCATTTTGATATCATAGACATCTAGAACAATAGAGTCAAAGCTCTTTGCACAAATCCATAACATGTCCAACAAACACCTCTAACAGGGGCCAAGACAAAGCAACTAGGCTCACCCTCATAGTTAAAATAGACGATAAAGAAAAATGTCTTAATATATAATAAGAGCATCATAGACTAAGGTCCCCGAAGTGGAGGACTCACCAACTAGCTTGAGTAGTATCGAACTAGCCACGTGGAGGATGATGATGATCGAACTAGCCACGTGGAGGAGGATGATGATCAACTTGGGCACCGATTCCTACATAGTGATATCATTTAGGCAAGAGTATGTGTTAGTACGTTTGAATATACTAAGTATGTAGGATACAATGCAACAAGAATTTGGCATCATAGTCAAAATGCATAACAACAGGCAATATGCATAATTTAACAATATGATATGTATGATAAATGTATAAGTAAAAAATGTTTAAGTAGCTCATGCTCATATAGGATATCATATGTGTAGAAAAGACCAAGCTAGATTTCAAAGGTACAAACCCCTCGGTTGGTTGATAATGGTTTCACCCCATCATCCTGATGGTGTGGTACAAACCCCTCACATGGTTGATGATAATCATACCTTATCAGTATGGTGGCGAAGTGCAAACCCTTCAAATGGTTGATGAGTACAAACACCCACCTCGGTTGATGAGTACAAACCACCACCTCGGTTACTTGGGCTATTATCCCCTCAGATCAGGTATGGTCTAATACAATACTTTATATAGAGTATATCATATAAATAATCTCATTTCATAATCATATAGTCAATCATATCATATCGCATGCTTTGGACCTTCAACTCCTCAAGAAACCACATCTGGACATTTTACCAAACACTTAGAGGGTGTGTAATGCTTGCGTAAATTCATGAAATATAGAGATGAAATCATGCAAGAAAATCCATTGTAAAACCATCAATAAACACATTGCAACACCCTCAAGCAAAATATACATCAAAACTTCTCCTCAAATTTTACAATAGATCAAAGATTTATAGCTCAAAACATAACAAAACAGTCACAATTTCACATAGCTTTAACATAATATGCAGTAAATTTCATAATAAGCAAGTCCCATTTGTAAATCAACTTTAAATCATGCAATTTGAGTAAAAGGAGACTTGGGTATAATGGGTAAAAAGAACCCTTGAAATAAACCCACATACCTTAGCTTGGAGATGACTTGGTGAAGGTTGGAGATGGAGACTTGAAGCTCGAAGAAGAACCTTGAAAGAAAACCTTAGCTTGGGATGAGGGTTTGGGACTTGAATTTGGCAATGAAAATATAACTGTGTTTTAGTGAGTATTGGGGAATGTTTTGGATGATATGAGGGTTAAATAAGTCTAAGTATAGGTAAAAACTTGTCTGGGAACACTTCGGCCTAAGACCCAAAAGCCTTCGACCGAGAGAGAAATAACTGGCAACAAAATACATAGGTCTGTGTCTGGTCTGTGACGTGGACCCATTGCAAAGATCAAATGCGATAGCTACGTGTTGTGGTGCTGTCATAGATTGGTTTTTGATAAGAAGAATTATGAAAATTGAAATTACTAATAATTTGCTCTTAAATTGGAGTTAGACCCTACTCTCCCTAATTTTGACCTACTGAACAAGAATATGAAGTCATATTTTCAATATCGTGCATGGATTTTGAGATATGTGAAATTTAAAATTCCAGGCATTCCATGGCACATTTTCGAGCACTTTTTGGGGTCGTTTCAATTATCCTTACCCGGATGATAATGCACACTCATATCATAATTATTAAGAAGTTCTAACTACCTTCTTTGTCTCAAATTAAGATCCTTTTGAGTTAAAACATATTGGAGGCTCTTATGATTGGTGAAAACATCAACATACACCCATACAAATAATGACGCCATATCTTTAATGCAAATACCACGACGGCTAGTTCAATATCATGGGTAGGATAGTTTTTCACATGAACTTTGAGTTGCCAAGAAGCATAGGCTACGACCTTACCACTTTGCATTAGAACACAACCCAAACCAACTCTAGAAGCATCATAATACATAACAAATCTCGCTAGCCCTTTCGGCAGTGACAATATAGGAGAAGACACAAGCTTATTTTTCAACTTTCGGAAGCTCCCCTCACACTTATCTGTCTGTACAAACTTAGCCGTCTTTTGAGTCAATTTTTCCACAGGAGAAGCAATAGAAGAGAACCCATTCACAAATCTCCGGTAGTAACCTGCTAAGCCCAAGAATCTCCTAATATCCGACGGGGTTAATCTTTTAGGACAATTTCTAATCACATACATCTTCTTAGGATCCACCTTCATACCACACCCTGACAGCACATGACCTAGGAAGACAACCTCCTTCAACCAAAATTCACATTTTTCATATTTAGCTTACAATTTATCTTCCCTTAACCTTTGCAACACTACCCTGAAATGACCCATATACTCCTCATTATGTAAATAGATCAAAATTTGATTAATGAAGACCACAACAAATGAATCAAGGTAGGTATCTATGAAGATGGACGGTGCATTGGTCAACCCAAATGACATCGCAACAAATGCAAAATGCTCATACATAGTCCAGAAGGCCGTCTTAAGAGTATCACACACCCTCACCTTCACTTGATGGTACCCGGACCAATGGTCAATCTTAGAGAAATGTCTAGACCCTTATAATTGGGCAAACAAATCATCAATCCTTGGAAGAGGATACCGATTCTTGATGGTGACCCTATTAAGTTGCCGGTAGTCAATACACATTCTAAGAGACCCATCCTTCTTCTTCATAAACAACACTGGAGCACCCCAAGATGATTGGCTAGTCCTAATAAAACCCTTCTCCAATAAGTCCCTCAATTTTTCCTTTAACTTCTTTAACTCCGCCAAGGCCATGCGGTAAGGAGGAATAAAAATGGGTTGAGTATCGGTAAAGAGATCTATACCAAAATCTATTTTTCTTTCGGGAGGAACACCCGGAAGGTCATTTGGAAAGACATCAAGAAACTCATTTACAACCACGACTGACTCCTTGGGAAGGGCTTTGGACTCCATATCCCTGACACTCAAAAGGTGATAAAGACACCCCTTAGAGATCAACTTACACTCTTTAATGCAAGAGATGAACCTACACTTGACCACCACATCTTGACTCTCTCACTCAAGCATGGGTTCATTTGGGAATTGGAATTTGACCCTACGGGTTCTACAATTAATAGAAGCATAGTATGCATGCAACCAATCCATCCCAAGAATGACATCAAAATCAACCATGTCCAACTCAACAAGATCACAAGACAACATTTTATGCAAAATGTAAATGGGACAATCTCTATAAACCTTCCTAGCAACATAGATGCACCAATAGGAGTAGACACCTCATATGACTTACATAATTATTCAGGCTCAACATGGAACTTTTTGGCAACAAAAGGGATAAC
Source organism: Solanum clarkiae (assembly GCA_011800125.2). Lineage (NCBI taxonomy): Eukaryota > Viridiplantae > Streptophyta > Magnoliopsida > Solanales > Solanaceae > Solanum > Solanum clarkiae. Next base: position 25,772 of record JAABOM020030634.1, read on the forward strand.
AAAAGCAAGACTGGCACACAGATCAATCTATGCATACACATCAAAATCATAAATTTTCAATATACGGGTAACAAAGTCAGGTACCTCATCAACCCCTTGCCTCCCATGCAAAGCATAAAACCAGTTGTGTTGTGGGGCACCATCTTGTCGGCTATCTCTCCCCAAAACTGCATTACACCTTGTGTACGAACCTCCTTACCCTTGTTGAGACTTTGAGGGCAATCCAACATCTTATGCCCAACTTCTCCACACCCATAACATGCATTAGTATCCCTCAAGCACGGGCCTCTATGACCCCTACTATATTTCGGACACCTACCATCAGGAACCACACCTCCAACATGTTGAGCCCTTGGAAAATCATTGACAACCCTCTTCTGAAATACATGAGAAGTCCCTTGGCCTTGGTGGAACCGGCCACCCCTTCAGCTTTGGAACTTTCACTCAAAATGGGTCCTCTAGGCCTTATGACTCCTCTTCTTCCTCAACTTTTTATCCTCTATTTGCTTGGCATAGGTCATCAAATGGAACAAGTCCATATCACTAATCAACATGACGGATGGGCACTCCTCACTCACCAAGTAAAAAACACCCATCACAAATTTATTCATCGTAGACCTCGAGTTGGCCACCAAGTGTGGAGCATAAATTGAAAGTTTGTTGAACTTGAGGGCATACTCCTGCACACTCATAGAACCTTGCCTCTAATTCATAGATTTGACCCACTTAGTATCCCTAAGCTTAAGATAGAAGAACCGATTAAGAAATACCACCTTGAACTCTTCCCATAGAACCACACTATTGAATCCCTTCTCCTCCTACCATTGATTGTACCATATTTGTGCTACCCCTTTGAGTGGGTAGGCTGCCAACTCCGCCTTATCCTTTGAACTCACAACCATGATAGTCAAAATCTTGAACCTCATCAATGAACTCTTGAGGGTTCTCACTCACCTTTGACCCATGGAATTCCGGGGGATTCATCCTCACGAAATCTCTCACTCGAGATGCTAGTGTAGGAGCATGAGGGGCTTGGGCCCTTAGTTGGCTTGGTTAGCCACAACTTGTGTAAGAAAAATGAGAGCATCCCAAAGCTATCCATTATCTGGTTGGCCATTGGGTGTGCGGGTTCTTCTCCCTCTTATGTTAGGAATGATCTGGAATAGCAAAGGACAATCATTAGGGGGAAATCCTTACCTCAACTTCTATAGCACGACATAGAGTAAGAAGAAGGGAAATATTTCTTAAATGCCTCATAGCCTCTTGCTCATAGTTGTGGTGCATAACACAACTATGAACAAGAATCTAATCAACATGGTGTGTTGGATTCTGAGGATCTAACAAACTAGTTCTCGGATACCAAGTTTTTCATGACCCAAGCCTAGGACCTAGATGTGACACTATGCATGGGGAACCCAAAGGGACCCCCAGATAGCCTCTTAACATATCATTACACATCCTTGGTCAGGAAGCAATAAGATACATAACAGTAAAGTAAAATAGGGATAACGGGGCTAAGGGAAAACATTCATATCATAATAACAAGAGTCAAGAGAGAGTAAAGCTCCTAACATTATACATGACATATCTAAAAGTACCTCTACTACATAGATAAGAGCGGGGGCTAAGATAATTAATCGGGATCACCCTCATAGTCAACATTTAGATAAAAGAAAGGTAGTTTTATAACATAGCATGATATCATAAGCAGCATCCCCGAAGTGGAGGACTTATCAATAAGCTTGAGTGGAATCGTATTAGCCACGTGGACGGAGAAACTCAAGCGGGGCTCTGGTTCCTACATGGTGACATCGTGTAGGCACAGAGTATGCATTAGTACATTTGAAGGTATTAAGTATGTAGGATGCAATGCAACAAGTGATAAGCACCATAATCAAAACGCATAACATAGGCAATGAATAAGTATATAATAATATGGTATGTATGAATGATGCTTGAAGTAAAACCATGCTTCTATAGAACATAATATAAGTTTAAGGAGTGACCATTATTGGTTCAATCCAAGGCCTATCACCTCCTTGGAGAGGCGAATGAGGTACAAACCCCTTCATGAGGTTGATGAGGTACAAAGCCCCCAACATGTTGATGAGGTACAAACCCCCAAACATGGTTAATGAGGTACAAACCACCCAACATGGTTATCCAGGTACAAACCCCTCAACATGGTTGCGCGAGCCTGCCACCTCCCGAGTGAGGCGATCGAGGTACAAACTCATCAACAAGGTTACCCGGGCCTAAACCCTCCTGAGTGAGGCTTGATCATCCCCAACACTATAGAGATAATATCATATACATACATTCCTTTCATCATCAAATACATATATTCCTTTCGTCATTATAAAATCATTTATCTCATAAGACATGCATTGGACCTTCAATTTCTCAAGAATTCATAACTGGACATTTTATCAAACACTTGGTGGGTATGTAGTTCTGGTGTAAAATTATGCAATTCAAGAGTGAGATCATGCAAGAAAATTCATTGTAAAACCATCAATAGATACTTGGTAACACCCTCAAGCAATATACATCAACACCCTTCATCAAATCTCACAATAGATCATAGATTTATAGATCAAAACATGACAAAACAACCATAATTTCATGAAACCCCAACATATTATGCAGTGCAATTCATAATAGATTAGACCCATGAGTAAATCAACTTTAAATCATACAATTTTAGGTAAAAGGAAGCTTGAGCATCATGGATGAAAGGAACCCATGAAAGAAAGCCACATACCTTAGCTTTGGAGAATAGCTTGATGAAGATTTGAGATGGAGACTTGAAGCTTGAGTGAGAACATTGAAATCCGGATGAGTTTTGAGACATGAATTTGGGAGATGAAATATTAGCTAAGTGTTTGAGTGAGTACTTGGGAATGTCTTGAATGATATAAGGGTGAAATAATGCTATTAATACGCATTTTCACGCATGAGAATACTTAGGTCCAAGACCCAAAACCCTTGGACCAAACTTGAAAACTGGGCAAAATTTGTACCAAGGTGTGCCCTTGGCGCATCACGCTAGGGGTGCGAAAACTTCACTGGAAATCAATTTTTGAGAAAATAAAATTGCGAATCCTTTGCTCTAAAATCGTAGGTAGACCCATTTCCCACTCAATTTGACATCCTAAAAAGGAATATAAGTGAGACTTTTTATATCATGCACGAATTTTGAGATATGTGGAAATTATGATTTCGAGAACTTCCAAGGCACATTTTTGAGAACTTTTGGGGTTGTTTTAGGGAAGATAAGGTGAAGATGCTAAGCCTACGAAAAAGGAAGAGTTTGAAGCTGCTTTCTTTGATCATTTCTTTCCCCAAGAATTGAGGGAAGCGAAGGTTGATGAGTTTGTGAACTTGAAACATGGAGGGATAACTGTTAAGGAGTATAGTCTTAAGTTTATTAAGCTATCCAGATGTGCTCCAGAGATGGTCTAAGACATGAGGTCAAGGATGAGGAAGTTTGTATCTGTCTTGGGCTGACATGTGTAGAAGGAGTTCCCAGGATGGACATCTCTAGGATTATAATGTACACCCAACAAACAGAGGAGGGTAAGAAAAGAGATAGAGAACAGCAGATGAACAAAAAAAAAAAATCAGCAGAGCATGTGCCTAATCTGCAGAGACATAATAAGGGTGACAAGTCCTACTTTTAGAAGAGATCTTCTCATTATGCACCCTCTGTAACGAGTGCGCCCATCCAACTAAATGGGTATGATCAGAAGTCTTTTAGTTACCAGAATTAAAGTGCTCAGGGTGCTCAATCTCAAGCTACTGTGTCCCAAGGTACAAAAGGAAAGCCACCTTGTGACAAGTGTGGTAAACTACATCTAGGTGAGTGCCTTGTGGGTAAAGATGTTTGTTATTCATGTGGACAAATTGGTCACTTCTAGTATGAGTGTCTGAAGAGGAGATAAGGTGAAGGGAGTCATCAGAGAAGTACTACTATGGGTACAAGAGGCGGGACAAACCTTCTTTATGCTATGAGTAATCGTTAGGATCAAAAGGCAGCACCAGATGTTGTTATAAGTATGCTTCAAGTCTTTATTTTTGATTATTATGCATTGCTTGACCTGAGTGCCACTTTATCTTTTGTGACTCCCTTTGTGGCCGGTAAGTTCGGGATTCTTCCAGAATGTTTGCCTAAAACTTTTGCTATTTTTGCTCCTACTGGTGAGTCTATCTTAGTTGAGAGGGTTTATATAGACTGTGCAGTATCCATTTATCATAGAGATATTTTGCGTGACTTGGTAGAATTGGAGATGGTTGATTTTGATGTGTTACTTGGCATGGATTAGCTTCATGCCTATTAAACCTCTGTTGACTGTAGAACCCGAATTGTTAAGTTTCAATTCCCTAATAAACCTATCTTAGAGTGGAAGGGGATTTCTGTTGCACCTAAAGGAAAGTTTATCTCTTAACTTAGAGCCAGATAGTTGATCTCCACGGGTTGTGTTTATCACCTCGTGTGAATTAAATCTGATAATGTTGAATCTCCTACTCTTGAGTCAGCCCTGATTGTGAATGAGTTTCTCGAAGTGTTTCCTATTGATCTATGATGTGCTATCAAAATACATTACCTTTGATGCCTAAAACAAGGGATTTTGCAAGTTCTTAGTGCAACTTTTTACTGTTTTTATGTGTTTTGTGTTTATTTTTGTAGAAAATACAGGTTGACTTAATTTTTGGAAAAAGTAGCAGATTTTACTGAAATTAAGGATGTAAAAGACCCACTACTAGTAGCAGCCCAAGCAATGTCATAGGGGACGACTATAGTGATTACCAACTTCCAAAAATCAAAATTTGAGAAATTGTAGTTCAGCCATACTAGCCTAGGGCATGAGTCGTAGAGAAGACCACAACTCATAGCATGGATCATAGCAGTCAAGTTCAAAATGCCAAGTGCTGATTACGAAAGCCTAATTATGACTCGTAGGTCACCCTACAAGTCGTACCTACGAGCCGTATCTACTATTAGCTTAATTTTCTATTTAATTTTAAGGGTCTTTTTGTAAATAGTAGAAATAGTTTATGATAGGGTTGTTTTAGAGAGAACTTTTACAGATCAGTAGAGAATTTTTCTTAGAATATTGTAGAGAGAAATTTCTAGGGTTTAGTGTAGATATTTAGGTTTTCACTTTGAATACCCAATTTGGGGATTTGAAATCACTTATAATCAAACTCCATTTTTCAAGCTTGTCATTCCAGCATGATGGTTGTTTGGTTCTTCATTATTTTTGGGTAATCTCTTAATCATGCTTATTTTATTTATTGTTTGTGATTTTGCCCTAGCCAAGAGTAGCTAAACCCCCACAACTTGGGGTTGTGAGAACCATGAGTAGCTAGCTTCTAATAACCTGGATTATTTGCATTTCTTTGATTAGGTATTTTCATGTATTGTCTATTTCCCTTCATTTTGAATGTTGTTTGGTGGTGGCCAACAATAAATCCCACCTAGTGTCATGATCCCAAACAAGGTAGTGATGAATTGGAAAAGGGAAATGGATGACATGATTCGATTTATGTGTTCTAGTTTAACCAAACTTGACCAAGGAGAGGTTGACTGGGAAAATGGGTAACAGTTAGTTAGCACACCATGGTAGCCGACCAAGCACCACGGTGAATTCGACCTTCACCTTTACCAAAGGGCTGAAAAAACCTAAGTTACCCTCCTACATGCGATGTATCAATTAGGGTTATGTTATCCGGGATATTTGAGTTAGTGAATCATGGAGAACTTAATTCCCAAGTTGCTCCCTAAATTGGTTGTCTCTTTGATTTAGTAGTATAGTGTTTTTCTTTGTTTCTCTTTAAATTGCAAACCACCCCCACCACATTTTAGAGAATATAGTCGATTGGTACTTGAAATGATTGTTGGTGAGTCAATTTGGTCAAACCCTACATTCCCTGTGGATTCGACCCTAGCCTCTAGTTAGGTTTTCACTTGATAGCGACCGCTTTACTGTTTGAACAAGAACATCAAAATTTATGGCACTGTTACCAGGGAATGCATCAAGGTTTTTGAGGTGACCTCACTAATAGTTAATTCAATTGTTAGTTTCTACATTCTCTTGTATTTTTTTTGTTTTTGTTTGTGTTTTTGTTATTTGGTTTATACTATAGGGTATATTAGGTTTATATGCGCAACACAATGAGCTAAGACAATCCCTTAGTTCCAATAAACTTAGAGATCCACCGAATTGCGAGAAGAATGGCTCAAGAAAATGAGGACATTGCAATTGATGAAGATATTGGTAAACATGATGAAGATGTGGGTAGAGATGAAAACCCACCTCAAAAGGGGAATATTCCACATCATGTGGATTTCAACGAAAATGCATATGGTTGGAATCAATATAGGTTGAACCCAATCACCACGGATGTTATAAGAGTAATAGCGTTGCCACCACTATCGGCTAACACTAAGTTCACTGTGTCTAGTGGTCTCTTACAAATGGTTCAAAAACATGGTTTGTTTACGGGGCTACCTTCGGAAGATCCACATATTATCTTCATAATGTTACGATTTTTCGCAAGAGTGTGATGGGTACACAAAATCTCTCAATGGATTCTGTTGGTTTACAAGTGTTCCCTCTATCTCTGACTAGAAATGCGACAATATGGTTGTCAGAGCTTCCACAAAGTTCAATCACTAGTTGGGTCAAGTTACAAAGAGCTTTTCTAAAGTGGTATTTTTCGAGGTCCAAAAGGCTCAAACTCAAAGATTAAATCAACAACTTCGAGCAATGTCCAGGTGAATCGATTAGTACTACATGATAAAGGCTCACAAAGTTCTTGAGGATGCTTCCGGATCACAAAATTGTTGATGATGCCTTAGTAGAGTCTTTTATAGTGCTCTTGAAAGGAATTGTCAAGCTTGTACCGATACCATCATGGGAGGCATCTTTTAGATAAATATTTTGCACAAATCACCAAAAGAATGGAGCAAGTGGTCAAGAATAATAGTGCATGGTGTCAAAGAGAGAGAGAGGTGAAACTACAACGTCTTGTGCGGTGAAGACAAATACTAAGCAAGCAAAGGTAAATGAGAAGATCATGCAACAACTTACTCAGCTTCGCACAAGTATGGAGTTGGTGTTAAAGCAAAACCAAGCAAGTGTTCATGTGGTTACTCACCAACCTCCATAGGCTCCCACTTATGAAGAATCCTTGTTTGACGAAGATGCTTACTTTTTGAGTAATCAAGCGCCGGGTTTCCAAAACAATGCCCAAGGGTCTAACTCGGACTATTGGTGGCAAGGTTTTGAAAATCAAGGTCAGAACAATAATAGAGAGGGTGCATATAGAGATAACCATGGAGACTATTATGAAAGATAAAGAATATCGGAGGTCGAGTTGGGGTGAAGAGATGGTTATAGAAATGGCCCCTATGTGCCTCCCCATAATCGTGATACCGGGTCTAGTAATTCTAGAATTGAGAAGATGTTTGGCAAGTTGTTGAAGAAGGACGACTGTCAAAATGAGATTTTTAAAGTGATGAAATTGGATATTTCTAGTATCAACCAAAAGATAGAGTCTCATTTGGTTTCCATCGAACAATTAGAGCAACAATTTGGTCAAGTGTCTTCTCAATTGAACCAACGGCAAAATGATACTTTGCCAAGTAATATGGTTCAAAATCCAAAGAATGATGGGCATTATATGAAGGTTATGACAAGAAGTAGAAGGAGCAAGATCCCCAAATGTTGGTGGTTGATGATGATGAGGGTAAAAAGGGTGTTGATGACAAGATCGAGCTTGAGAAAGAAGGTTTGACTAGTAATGGGATGCAAAGCGAATATGCAAAGAAGCAAGAAAAGACCAAGGTTATCCCAAGACCTCCACCTTTGTTTCCTCAAATATTCAAGAAAAAGGAGGAGGATGGCAAATTTAAACACTTCCTTTCTAGTTGAAGGAATTGTCCATTAACATTCCCCTTTTGGAGGCATTGGAGAAGATGCCCAGGTATGCCAAATATATGAAAGATTTGGTCACAAAAGAATGCACGGTGAGCCAAGAGCTTTCGCAAGAAATCCAATAATATAGTGCTATCATGACCAAATGCCTAGTTAAAAAGAGGGAAGATCCCGATGCATTCACCATTCCTTGTACTATTGGTGATATGGAGTTCGCAAGGGCATTGTCTGACTTAGGAGCAATCATAAATTTGATGCCTATTGCCATTTTCCAAACACTGGGTCTTCGCTCTCCTACTCCCACTAGGATATGGTTACTCATAGTAGATAGGGCAATCAAGAACCCGGAGGGAATTCTCTTTGATTTTTTGGTGAAAGTTGATAAGCTTATCTTTCCAGCAAATTTTGTAATTCTTGATTGTGAGGTTGATTTTGAGGTCCCTATTATTTTGGGGAGACCATTCTTAGCCACTGGGAGAGCCTTGGTTGATATAGATTCCGGTCAACTCAGGTTTATGGTCAACGATCATAGATGTTCTCTTTGATATTCTCCAATCCATGAAACATCCGGATGAGTTTAAAAGTGAAGTATGGGCTATTGAGGATTTTTGATGATTGATGGTGACTACTTCAAGCCACGATGTTAAACAAAATGCTTCTTAGAAGGTAACCTAAGTATTTTTCATGTTTTTGACTATTTGAATTACTAGGTAATGGATGGATTTTGTAGATATTGAATCAGTTGTGTTGTTTGAAGATTGGTGTATTTTGTGATACGATTTACAGGTCCTAAGAAAGTAAAGTTTGAAGAAAATAACATTTGAAGCAGCCTCTACAACCAGGCCTACAAGTCGTAGTGTATACTATAACTCATATAATGCCTCATAAAGGCTAACAGTGATGGTTTCAAAGTTGGAACTCCCACTACGAGCCAACATTACAATTCATAACCCAAGATACGAGTCGTAATAGAGTTCATAGTACCCAAGTAAAATTACAAATTTTTCCTAAGCGTTAGGGTCTGCTATAAGACTAGGCCCTATTGGTTGTAGGAAGCCTATGACTCATAATCGAGGTCTCGTAGACCTGACTCAATGATTTTAAAAGTCGGCCTTGTTTGTTATAAAAGGGATCAAAATTCATTTTGACCCCAAAACACAAACCTAATCCTCAAATTTGCTCCCAAAACATTTCCCAACCATTTCAATCCCTTTTTCCGGCATACCCACTTTATTTTTTAGCGAATTTTCTGGCAAAGTATCCAACACCTAGGATTTTGGCTTCTCTTTCTTCTCATTGTGCTTAAGTGTTCATCGTCCTCTCAAAAGGTATGTTTCTTGTTTAAATTATGCATACATACTTTAGTGTCTTTTTGAATTCTCATATAATTTTGTGTTTTAAACTAGTATTAAGAGTTTTCATGAGAAAGCTGATAAAGAAATGAGAATTAGGGTTGTGTCGGTTAGAATCCCCTAACGTTTGTCCTAATTGTGAGATCACTCTTGTTGGTTGATTGTGATGATGATATCTTTCCATATTTAGGGTTGATCACATGTATGAAATGAATATGTGATGGTTGATTAACTGGTTTATTCATGGTGGGATTGAAATTTTGTTGTGGGCATGGCTTTTGGGTTGAAAATGGATGTTCGAGAAATTCTTTACGTGAGTGTGCATCCAACCCTTTGAACTTCCATGTTTGAGTGTTAGTAGCGTTGTTGTAAGTTCTGGGATTGAAGATCTTTGGAAATTCTCTAATGTGTTAGGAAGTTTTCGTTTAGTAATTTAATTATGAATATAATTTGTGGATTGAATTTGATTGGTGTTGACATACTTGGGTAATGGGTTTATTGGTTTGATTGTTATATGTTGTAGATTTCTTCTAATGTTGTTTGGATTATGTGATGTTGATTGTGGTTCAGGTTGTGATGTTGAAGACACCACAAGTGTCTGATGTTCCCTGCTACAACAACTACCTACGACTTGTAGAAAGACATTCTAGTTGTAGTGGCCCCTCGTAGGGAATAACAATTATCTATGGTCCCTTAACACTTGCCATACGAGGCCCACCTATGGGTCATAGTGTCCAATACGAATGTTAGTGGTGATCTCGTGAACATGCCTTATGTTTTAAAATGTTACTGGAAATTTGTACGAGCCAGCCTACGACTTGTAATCTCCACTACGGGTTGTGCCTGTTCCTCATACCTATTTAGAGTTTGTTTTTTTCACCTTGGACTACGAGGCCACAGTATAACTCATAGGTCTCCATATGAGTCATACATGTGCCTCGTACCTGCAACCTGCAACTGGGGCAGTGTTGAATGTTTGTGTGTTTCCCTTTTTGTTTTTGTTTCTTTTTGTTTCTTTCTTTGTTTTTTATGGTTGCTTTGGTGCTTATGGTATAAATCTCAGTATAATGCCTCTAAAAGAAAAAAAATACTATTAGGGCTTTCCATAGGAAGTTGATTGATGAGGCCTCAGATACTGACCAGATGGAGGGATCAAAGGAGGTCCATAGGATCCAGATTGACCCTGATGAACAGGTGCCCTTGACAAGGGCTAGGGCTGTACAAACTCCCATGAAAGTTGAGAGCACCTCCCACTATGAAGAGGAGGGAGATCGATAAGAGTCCAGGATCATCTCACCATAGATGACTCCCATACATATGGAGTCAGATTCTCAAGAGGCACCATAGATCCAACAAGAGGCCCAGTCCTCGGTTTCCTCATCTATCTCAGCTATTGATCCTCATATCACCGATGGGGGATCGAGGGCATACAAGAGATCTACAATAAGGGACTAGATCCAAAGAGACAGAGGAAGCCTGTTAGATAATTTCATGAGGAGTCCTGATTGAATGACTCAGGGTTGAGTCGAGTTACTTCTTTGGAGGCGGAGATCGATAGACTTGGTCTTTGGTGGTTATTAGAGCGGCTGGGCAAGTATGCCCGACTTATGGTTAGAGAGCTCTATGTCGTATATGTCGCTACCACCCTCCGAGATCTTCCAAAGGACAAGAAGGGGATTGACCAACCCTAGTTGCGAGAGGTCTTAGTCCATGGTCAGAGAGTGGATATTTCTGAGGAGACCATCATAAAGTTTGGTCCTAACTACAGTTGCCACGGCACACAACTGAGTATGACAGAAAAAACATAAGATGAGGTATGTTGTGATCAGGAAGAATGTGGATTTGAAGATCGCGCTCATCAGATGGGTGGCAAGCTAGATAGTAGAGGGTGATGCTGAGCATGCATGGGTCACCGCACACACCGAGCCTATGTTACTAGCAAACGTCTTTGCTGGCTGTGAGATCGATTGGGCGCATGTCATGACTGAACAGATTTACGATTCCGTGATCAGGATGAATACCTAAGTGTCATTTCCTATTTTCATACACAAATCATGCAATGAGGCGGAGTGCACATATCTCTCCACATAGACCCACACATCGAGGCCCTTCACACTATGTATCCCATCTTGATCAAGGCTAATGAGAACCTAGTGGCCTACGAGAGAGTAGCTCCTCCTCCCATTCCTAAGCATTACCTCATGAGTTGGCTACTCAGGGAGTCGATAGCCATTGAGGAGCAGAGAGAGGCTCGGGAGTAGCAACACTTACATATAGCTACTATATCAACTTCAGTTGCAGCTTAGACTACCCAGGAGGAGAGAGCCACCCAGGACCAGACTGATGTCGTTGCCTGAGCACTATATGTTTGATACTTTTGACCCCCATTCTTACTACTATTTTTTTGATACTTTGTTCTTGTTACTGTGTTATTTGGATAATTTGTTTTTACTACTATTTTTATGGATTTTTAGTTTTTGTTTACTGTTTTGGATGTTTGGTTTTTATTTTAGTTTTATCAAACATATATATATATATCTACTTTGAGGACAAAGTATCAATTTTTGGTGGGGTATGGGAAGTTATTGACTAGGGTGAAGTCTGAGTAGCATCTAGTTCATAACTATCATATTTTTGATATCCCAAAGTTTTCTTGCCGTGTTTCTTTTTCCTTGTGGATGGTTTTACTTTATGTTGAACTGACATGTTTAGGTGTTGTAGATAATTTGTAGATATATGTCGATTAGTACTTTTGGCATGTATATAGTCTTGAATGGTTTTATTAAATATTTTGAAAAATTGGTACCCACAAGAATTTTTTGCGATTGTTGGTTACTTTTGCGATCTTTCATGTGATTGCTTTGATAATATTTGTTCTAATGAAACGAAGGCATGTTGACACCTCAAGCATGATCTATGAGTCTTTGTTTGTTGTATATGCAATGCCATGTGTGTGAGAGCTAACTTTGTCGTGTTCATGCGTTGTAACCTTATTCAGAACTTACCTTGTTACTTTGAGTTGGACTTGAGATTATGTGGATTAGGAGAGGATCTTAGGCCATTCTTTTTTAATTTGGTCCACTTTTTCCTAAATGACCTACCAAATGAAGCAGTTTACCCCTTGTTCCAAAAGTTTGAACCATATGTGTACCCTTTTCTTTCTTGATACCTAGCTAGCCTAGCCTTGTTTAGTGAAATACATTACTATTGGCCCTGGTGTGTCCTTGAACATGTGAACCTTGATCAAGACAAAAATCCTAAATTGAGGATGGCTACTAAAGGTGACCCTAGTGTAGGGAATAGATATTATGTACTTTACCTCATGCCAAAAACCTAAGTTGAGGGTGTTCTATATTGTGGTATAGTAGCAAAAATGAGCTTACTAGTTTGGAATGAAAGAAAGAAGAGAAAATCATGTGCCGGGTGAGAGAAAGAGAAGAAAAGTTGCCTTAGAATGAAAAGAGTAGCAAAATGAATTCAAAAATGAGGCACAAGCTAAAAAATGTAAAGAAAGAGCTCGGAAAAGATTGAAAATGGAGTATGGGGGAGGACAAAGTAAAAATGGTTGAGTTATTCAGGTGAAAGGTCGAAAAATGTGGTCCTAGGACAACTCTTAGTAACTAATTGCCCAAAATACCTTACCAAAGCCCCATGAGCCTACGTTTCAAGCCTATGAGTCCTAAAGTGATCCTGATCTAATTAGTCAATAGTTTGGGAAGTGAGTATATGGGCAAGTCTATGGTATTGGTCATCATGCATGAATCTCGTTTGTGAGAGTGAGTATTCCTGCACAATCCTTAATCTTCTTTGCTTGCTTATTGAGTGAAAAAGAGGGACTACTTCTCTGTGAGGGCATTTGCACTAAATTGTTAGCATATGACTTCTTCTGTGACTGTGAATTGTTGATGTCCATTAGCTTATCATAGTTGGATTGTCAAATGCATCAAGGTGCCTTGATTTGCTTGGTAGCTACATAATCAAGTTTCAGAATGATAGTTGGGTACCTGAACTGAAATTGAGAGACGTACATGTCATTAGAATTATTGTTGTGTATTACTTATTGTCTAATTAGATTGAGTTGTTGCTTGAGGACAAGCAACAGTTCTAAGTTGAGAGTGTTGATGTGCTGTCAAAATACAACACATTTGATGCCTAAAACAAGGGATCTTGCATATGGTTAGCGTGACTTTTTATGGTTTTTATGTGTTTTGTGTTTGTTTTTGCAAAAAATACAGGTTGGGTTAATTTTTGGGAAAAGTAGAAGATTTTGCGAAAATTGAAGACCTAGGAGACCCACTACGAGTCGTAGGAGATGACCGTAGTGATTGATAGCTTCCAAAAATCAAAATCTGAGAAATTGAATTTCAGCCATACGAGTGCAGGGTACGAGTCGTAGACCAAACCACGACTTATACAATGGATCGTAGCAGTCAAGTCTAAAATGCCTTGTACTGATTATAAAAGCCCAATAATGACTAGTAGGTCACCCGACGAGTCATATGTACGAGCCATTTCTGCTGCCAGCTGTATTTTCTATTGAATCTTAAGGGTCTTTTTGTAAATAGTATAAATAGTTTATGATAGGATTTTTTTTCAGAGAGATCTTTTACACATTAGTAGAGAATTGTTCTTAGAATATTGTAGAGAGAAATTTCTAGGGTTTAGTGTAAATACTTAGGTTTTCACTTTGAAGAACCAATTTAATCACTCATAATTAAACTCCATTATTCATGCTTGTGATTTCAACATTAAGGTGGTTTTGTTCTTTATTGTCTTTGGGTTATGTTTTAACAATGTTTATTTTATTCATTGTTTGTGATTTTTCCCTAGCTATGAGTAACTAAACCCCCACAATTTGGGGTTGTGGGAACCATGAGTTGCTAGCTTCTAATAACCCGGATTATTTGCATTTCTTTGATTGGATATTTGCATGTATTATCTGTTCCCTTCATTTTGAATGTTGTTTGGTGGTTGCTAACACCAAACCCTGCCTAGTGTCATGATCCCAACTAAGATAGTGATGAATAGGAAAAGGGAAATGGCAGGCAGGATTCGGTTGATGTATTCTTATCTAATCAACCAAACCCGACCAATAAGATGTTGACTGGGAAAATGGGTAACTGTTAGGTGGCACACCATTATAGCTGACCAAGCGCCATGGTGAAATTTGACCTTTACCTTTACCAAAGGGATGGAAGAACCTAAGTTACCATCCTACATGCGATGTCTTAATTAGGATTATGCTATCTGGGGTATTTGAGTTAGTGAATCATGGGGAACACAATTCCCAAATTCCTCGCTAAATTGGTTGTCTCTTCTCTCTGATTAGGTTTGTACTTGATAGTGAATGTTTTACTATTGGAGCGTGAACATCAATCTACTTGGAGTCCCTCCTGATAGGGAGATTGACTTTAGAATTGATGTTCACCCTGATAACCATCCTATCTCAATTCCATCTTACCAAATAGCCCCTGTTGAATTGAAAGAATTGAAAGAGCAGTTGAAAGACTTGCTAAAGAAAGGTTTCATAAGAGCTAGTGTTTCGCATTGGAGTACTCATTTCTATTCGTGCGTAAGAAAGATAGGTCTCTCAGAATTTCTATAGACTACCGACAACAAAACAAGGTCACAATAAAGAATAAGTATCCTCTCCCTAGGATCACTAATCTATTTGACCAATTTAAGGGAACTTTTTGCTTCTCCAAGATAGACCTCAGATCGGGTTACAATCAATTAAAGGTGAAGGAAAGTGATGTTCGAAAGACAAACTTTAGGATAAGGTATGGCCATTTTGAGTTCTTGGTCATGTCCTTTGGGTTGATTAATAAACCTGCAACTTTCATGGATTTGATGAATAGAGTATTTAGACAATATCTGGACATGTTCATGATTGTATTTATTGATGACATCCTGGTGTATTCTAAGGATGAAGAGGAGCATGCTAATCATCTTAGAGTTATTTTGCAAACTCTCAAAGACCATGAGTTGTATGAGAAGTTTTTGAAGTGTGAGTTTTGGCTCAAATGTGTGGCCTTCCTAGGTCATGTTTTCTCAGGCGATGGCATTCGAGTAGATGCCCAGAAGCTTGAAGAGGTTAAGACCTAATGCAGATCGACCTCTTCCACTGAGATACGAAGTTTCTTGTGGTTGGCAAGCTATTACCGTAGATTTGTTGTGTGGTTTCTGCCTTTTATGCACCATTGACTAAGCTAACATAGAAAAATGTCAATTTTCAGTGGTCAAATGGATATGAAAAGAGCTTCCAAGAGTTGAAGACTGGGTTGACTACCACCCTAGTTTTGACTTTTCCCAATAGGATAGAAGACATCGTAATGTACTGTGATGTATCCAGAATTTGACTGGGTTGTGTGCTGATGCAGAGAGGAAAGGTGATAGGCTATGCTTCCCGTCAACTTAAGATCCATGAGAATAACTATCTGACTCATGATCTCGAGTTGGCAGCAACAGTGTTCACGCTCAACTTTTGGCACCACTACTTGTATGGAGTGCATGTGGACATGTTCACTGACCATAAGAGTTTGCAATACATATTCAGTCAGAAGGAGCTCAACCTGTGGCAGTGGAGACGGTTGGAGTTGCTCAAGGATTATGGCATGATCATTCTCCAGGTAAGGCTAATATTGTTGCTGATGCTCTTAGCAGGTTATCTATGGGTACCACTGGCGATGGATTACAAAATCTTCCATACCATCGGGCAAGGTTAGGACTGGTGCAGTAGTCAGTCTAATATTTAATTCTTGCCAACTTTTATCACATCCGTCGGACCATTGAAACTTGACCTTTTTCTGAGTCAAGTTATTCACTGGTGCGGATAAGGAAGAAAATCCCTCAACAAATCAGCGGTAGTAGCCTGCGCACCCCAAAAAACTTCTTATGTCAGTTGGAGAGGTTGGTCTAGGCCAGTTCTTAACCGCTTCAGTCTTGTGAGCATCTACTCAAATACCATCACCAGAGGCAATATGGCCTAGGAAAGCCACAGACTTAAGCAAAATTCACATTTTGAGAATTTTTCACACAACTCATGGTCCTTAAGTGTTTGGAGGACAATTCTGAGGTGATTTGCATCCTCCTCTTCATCTCTCAAATAAACCAAATATGGTCAATGAACATAATCACAAACATATCCAAATACTATTTGAACACTCTATTCATCAAATCCATAAAGGCTGCAGGTGCATTTGTCAACCAAAGGACATGACCAATAACTCAAAATGGCCATATCTAGTCCTAAAGGCTGTCTTTGGATTGTCATATTCCTTCACTTTCAACTGATGGTAACCAGATCAGAGGTCTATCATTGAGTAATAAGATGCACCCTCAAGTTGATCAAGTTGATCATCTATTGTTGAGTGAGAATACTTGTTCTTTATAGTGACCTTATTCAGTTGCCTATAGTCAATACACATTCTGAGAGGCCCATCTTTCTTATGCACAAATAGAACCGAGGCATCCCAAGGAGATTCGATCGGCCTTATGAAGCCCTTCTCTAATAAATCTTTCCACTGTTTTTTCAATTCATTCAATTCAGGGGGGACATCTGATAAGATGAATTGAGATAGGATGAGTATCAGGAAGATCATCAATCCAAAATTCAATCTCCCTACTAGGAGGGACTCCGGGCAGATCCTGAGGAAACACTTCTAGAAACTCATTCATAATCAGGACTAACTCAAAAAGTAGGAGACTCGACATCCTCAGATTTAACTCTTACAAGTTGTTAGATACACCTCTTAGAAATCATCTATTTGGATCTAATATGTGGGATAAACTTTCTCTTAGGTGCTACAAAATCACCCTTCCACTCTAGAACTGGTTCATTCGGGAATTGGAACTTAATAGTTCAGGCTCTACAATCAACAGAGCCATAATAGGCGTGGAGCCAATCAATGCCAAGTATCAAATCAAAATCAGTCATATCTAAACTCAATTAGATCAATAATAGTATTCCTATGATGGATGGACATTACACAAGTTCTATAGACCCTCTCAGCTCGAATAGACTCACCCACGGGAGTAGAAACATCAAAAGGTTCAAGAAGACTCTCAAGGGGTTCTATCAAATCTATTAGCCATATAAGGAGTTATAAAAGATAATGTGGCGCTAGGATCCATCAAAACATAATAATCAATAGAAAAGACTCGAATCATACCCGTCATAACATTTGGGGAGTTTTCTTGATCATGTAGATTACCCAACAGGGACAACTTGTTCCAAGGGCTGCCCAACAGGGACAACTTGTTCCACGGGCTTCTCATGTTCTTGAGGCTAAGGTGGATTGAAATTCTATCTAGCGTGACGTCCTCTACCTCTGACGACTCTTCTGGGAGGCATGATCACAATTCTGTAATACATAAAGCATGAGTTAGAACAAAACTTTCATAGAGCATAACTCTATAACACGATCTAGAACATGAAAAAAGTGATATAATTCCTAATGTCCAATAGCGTCCTGCATGTCAAGTGTGGTCTATAACACACTCATAAACAAGACTCTACTAGATACAGCTTCATAGACTCCCTAGAAACTTGAACTCGTACTCTGATACAAAGTTTGTCACTCCCCGAGAGGGTACCCATGATGTGGCAGGCATCCAGAGACTATTGCTAGTCCTCAAGTGAACCACTTCGCCCCATCACATCCACTCAACCATAAATTGTACTAATCAATGAAAGGTAAAAGAAAATTAAATGGGGAACCTAATCCTCTAGTCTTAAATAATAATATAAAAGAAAGGCTAGTAGGAAAAACTAGCTCACTATCTTAACAAAACATTCAACTCCATTCTATGATGCATCTATCACTATCAGGTGGTGCCAATGACAGATCCATGGGCCTCAATAAAAATAAAGCTAAGCAAATATAACTCTAAAGCAAGATGAAAGTAAAGCAATGAATCCTCAGAGTAGGTGAAGCTCACCAATCCACTAAACATCTAGAATCCTTAATGATGCATCTGCTAATGATCTTTATCCCATGTATCTACATCATAAAATGATGTAGTGCCAGAGTAGCATCAGTACGTGGAATGTAAGATATGTAAAATAGCTGAATAAAACCAAAATATGTAGAATAATATAGAAATAATAATCAACTCAATGTATAAACCAATCAGTATGTCAAATGTCAGTTTAAAGCAAGAAAAAAAGAGTAGACAAGTGTCCCATAAACCAATCAACTCATCAATCAAATCAGACTAATATCAGAGGGACTCATCTCCACTCATCTCATCTCTTCTCATCTCGACTCAATTTTCTCAGTTTAGGGAACTTTCTAGGAGTTTCTCTTATCCGACAACAATCACTTATGAGCCAGTGATTGTATAACAATCATATTGATATTTCCATATCCGTTGTATACTTTCTAGGTAGATAACGAATCAAACCATAATGGATGGAGATAGTAATCCACAAGTCCAATATTGATTTCAGGGACTTCTAATCAGAGAGGACCTCAACATAATGCGATGTGATGGTCCTAACCCTCACCTAAGCTTAGCTACATAGTTTGAAGAGTATGATTTGGATCAGCTCTTACTTTTTCGATGCTCAATACTCCTCCCATTACTCAATGCTTATAAAACAATCCATCCAATCAAGCTATCTCAATCAAATCATCTCAACAGCATCATAAAGGTACAATCTTTTAATCAGTCTCACAGAGACTCTAATCATCTCATCAATCAACATCTCAATCAATAGATCAAGGCATAGAACAATCATTAGGGAACAATTAAAAAGACAATTCATTAGAGTTCATTTGGGGAAGACTCGTGGACTATCAAATTTTACCAATCTATCATCCTACTCACATTCATAATCACAATCTCTATCAATATTCTCAATAAAGGCTCTAGACTCAATCCATATTTGCATTTCATGCAATCTTCACAAAAATAATAAATAGGGTTTGTGCAATAATTCATGTAAAAATAGTTCATTCAAGAAAACAAGTTTACGATGATCATCAACATATTGAAAACACATGTAAAAATTATAAAAATTTCAAGAAAATAATCAAGAATCATGTTTGTAGACTCAAGAACTTTCAACTCTCATCTAAGACCATCTATGGGGCACATGAGAGAATAATCTCATACTTTTAGCTTAGCTTTACATACCTGGGATAAAGTTTTTCAATCTACCGTCAAGAATTCTCCTTTTATTCTTCAGTCTAGCCTTTTTCTTCTTCTCTGTCAAGCCCTAGTCTTTCAAGTTTTTAGAAAAGAACTTAGAATGGTGTTTTAGACCCTTTTTACTCATCAAAATGACCTAATTTGATTGTGTTATGTGTTTAGGAGGAGTTAGAAATTGATCGGAATGCCCTTACAATTAAAAGAAAAAGTTTCATCCTGAAATTGCCCAGTCTATGTCACAGACTAGGCGCGAACCTTCATTATTTTTCCCCAACTTTTCCCCTCAAAAATTCAATTAAAATAAGGGTGCGCACCAACACTGTTTCAAAATTAACTATGAAAAATTATTTTTCGATCCGATGGCTCTGAAATTCGAATGAGACCATTTTGCCGCTCAATTTTTCAAGTTGATTGCATATCCAATCCTGGATTCGCAAATGGAGTATGGGAAGGCTCATTACACGCACATCTCTATTCTAGGGGTATTTTTAAAATTTTATCGAGTGTTACATTAAATATAATTCTTAAAAAATTTCATACATATGCATCAAAAATCATCAAATCTTGTCACCATGAACATGTATGCATGCAAAAATAACATGAGGGCTGGAGCTTAAGTCTTGAAATCATAGATAAGACTCAAATTATTACCTTTGGCTTGAGTAGAGTGAAAGAGGTATATATATCATTTTTTCATGTCCGCTTTGGCTTCCCAAGTGACATTTTCAACCTGATGATCCTCCAAAGGACTTTGATGGATTCTATATCTTTGTTGCTCAATCTCTTCACTTGCTTGTCCAGTATCTCCACTGGGACCTCTTCATAGGTCAAGTTATCCTCCTGAACACCTACTACCTCTAAGGGCACTGTGGTACTTGGGTCACCCACACACTTCCTCAACAAAAATACATGGAAGACTGGATGAACCATACTCATATTCGTAGGCAACTCCAATTCATATGAAACCTTACCAATTCTCCTCAAGATTCTATAGGGCCCCATAAACCTTGGGCTCAATTTCCCTTTCTTAGAAAATTGGACCACACCCTTCATGGGTGAGACTTTTGAAACAACCCCAAAAGTGCCCGAAAATATACCTCAGAATTCTTAGAATTTTAAATTCCATATATCTCAAAATCCATGCATGATATCAAAAATATGACTTCATATTCTTTTTTCAGGGGGTCAAAATTAGGGAAAAAGGGTCTAACCCCGATTGTAGAGCGAATGATTCATGTCTTAGAATGGGGTTTTAGACCTTTTTTACTCATAAGAATGACCTAACTTGATTGTACTTTGAGTTTAGGAGGAGTTGGAAATTGACAGGAATGCCCTTCAAATTACTAGAAAAAGTTTCATCCCGAAATTGTCCAGTCCACATTGCAGACTGGGCTCGGACTTTCATTATTTTTCCCCAACTTTTCCCCTCAAAAATTCAATAAAAAAATAAGTGTTGGTTCGTATCTCTGGCGTGATGCACCTAGGGCGCGCACCAACACTATTTTGAAATTAATTATGAAAAAAATTATTTTTCGATCCGATGGCTTAGAAATCTGAACGAGATCATTTTACTACTCAGTTTTTCATGTTAATTGCATATCCGATCTCGGATTCACAAAGGGAGTATAGCGAGGCACATTACGCGCACATCTCTACTCTAGGAGTATTTTGAAAATTTTATCGGGTATTACATTAAATACAATTCTTAAAAAGTTTCATACATATGCATCAAAAATCATCAAATCTTGTCACCATGAACATGTATGTATGAAAAAATAACATGAGGGCTGGAATTTAAGTCTTGAAATCATAGATAGGACTCAAATTATTACCTTCGGCTTGAGTAGAGTGAAAAAGGTATTATATCATTTTTTCATGTCTGCTTTGGCTTCTCAAGTGACACTTTCAACCTGATGATCCTCCAAAGGACTTTGACGGACTCCACATCTTTGTTCTTCAATCTCTGCACTTGTTTATTCAATATCTCCAGCAGGACCTCCTCATATGTCTAGTTATCCTCTATAACCCCCACTACCTCTAAAGGCACTGTAGCACTTGGGCCACCCATACACTTCCTCAACATAAACATATAGAAGACCAGATGAACCATACTCATATCCATAGACAACTCCAATTCATATGCAACCTTACCAATTTTCTTTACAATTCTATAGGGTCCAAAAAACCTTGGGCTCAATTTCCCTTTCTTGACAAATCGGACCATACCCTTCTTGGGTGAGACTTTTGAAACGACCCCAAAAGTGCCTGAAAAATATGCCTCAGAATGCTTGGAATTTTAAATTCTATATATCTTAAATCCGTGCGTGATAGCAAAACTACAACTTTATATTCTTGTTCAGGGGGTCAAAATTAGGGCAAAAAGGGTCTAACCCCGATTTTAGAGCGAATGATTCACAATTTCAAAATTCCAAGTGGCGAATTCCATAATGAAATCCGCGTCTGGAGCGTGACGCGCACCAGTGTTATTTTGGTTCAGTTATTAGTTTTTGGTCCAAGACTTTTAAGTCTTGTGCCTAAGCCTTCCCACACGAGAAAACATCTATATTTAGCCCTGTTTTACCATCACATCATCCAAAAACATTTTCAAATACTCACTCAAACCCTTAGTCCTATATTTCTCTCATGATTCAAGTCTCAAACCCTTATCCCAAGCTAAGGTTTTCCTTCGATGTTCTTCTTCAATCTTCAAGTCTCCATCTCCAATCTTCACTAAGTTCATCTCCAAGCTACGGTATATCAGTTTCAACCATTGGGTCCATTTACCCATGGTGCCCAACCCTCTTTTCTACTTACACAATAACAACAACAACATACGCAGTGGAATCCCACAAGTTGGGTCTGGGGAGGGTAGAATGTACGCAGACCTTCCCACTATCTCATAGAAGTAGAGAGTCTATTTCTTGGGAACCTTCATCTCAAAAACCCATAAGCTAAATAAACTAGATATGTCATAAGCGAAGAAAGGGAACAACAAAAAATGGCTAATAACCAAAAGCATATGACAATATATAAATATGATACAATTAACACATAACCAACAACAAAAAAAAGACAACACTTGTTATAAAACACTACTACTCCTCTACCACCCTATGACTAAATAACCACTTAACCCTACAAATCAATTAGCCTACTACTGTTATTTGCGACCTCCACTTCTTTTTATCGAGGGTCATGTCCTCAGCGAGATCAAATTCTGCCATATCATGTCTGATCACCTTCCCCCATTATTTCTTTGGTCTACCTCTACCCCTATGTATATCTCCTAAAACCAACCTCTCGCACCTCCTAATAGGAGCATCAGTACTCCTTCTCTGCACATGTCCAAAACATCGCAGACTCACTTCTCTTCATCTTATCAGCACCTACTTAAATTGTATGATTTAAAGTAGATTTTACATGTGGATTTTATATATTAAGAAATTTATGGCAATGTGATTAGAGTTCATGAAAGTACGATTGTTTAGCATGTTTTGAGCTCTAAATGTTGGATCTAATGTTGGATTTGATGAGGGGTTTTGACGTATATTGCTTTAGGTTGTTGCAAAGTGTTGATTGATGGTTTTACAATGGATTTAATTGCATGATTTCATTTTTAAATTGCATGGTCTTATACTACCATTTCACACCCACTAATTGTTTGATAAAATGTCCAACTAGGGTTACTTGAGGAATGAAGGTCCAATGCATATCTTATGAGTTGAATGATATTATGATTATTATATGATGATGAAATGATGTATATATGTGTTTCTAAATCATGTAAATAACCTATGGTATTTCAAGTGAATTGTTGGGTCCTCATGTTGAGGTATTCTTAGGAAAATAAAGAGTTCTTTCTTGTTGGTTGAAATGTAATATTTTGATGAGCTAGTTCTATGAAATGCTTAATTCGAAAAGAGATGAGCTCCCATAAGGAAGGTCACTTAATTAGAAAAGGGATGGGCTTCCGTAAGGAAGGTCACTTAATTCGAAAAGGGACGAGCTCTCATACAAAGGTCACTTAATCCGAAAAAGGATGGGTCTCGTAAGGAAGGTCACTTAATTCGAAAAGGGATGGGCTCCTATAAGGAAGGTCACTTTATTTAGAAAGGGACAGGCTCCCGTGAGGAAGGTCACTTACTCCGCAAAGGGACAGGCTCCCGTAAGAAAAGTCACTTAATCTGAAAAGGGAAGGGCTCCTGTAAAGAAGATAACTTAATTCGAAAAGGGATGGTCTCCCATAAGAAATCCCATTTAATCTAAAAAGGGACGGGTTCCCATAAGGAAGGTCACTTAATCTAAAAAGGGACGACTCCTGTAAGGAAGGTTGCCCCTCTAGAAAGTCTTATATTATGTCGGTTGAGCCTTCTTTCCCCACATTTCCATGGAAGATGAATGATTTACAAAGCATGGTTTATTCAAGTCCTAGTTATACATGCTATAATGTTATATTATGCTTATTGCCTATTATTATACATTTTCATTATGATGCCCATCTCTTTTTGGATTGCATCCCATACACTTAGTACATTCAAACGTACTAATGCATACTCTATGCTTATATGATGTCACCATGTAGGAACCAGAATCCCACTTGAGCATCCCCATCCACGTGGCTAGTACAACTTCGCTCAAGCTTGTTGGTTAGTCCTCCATTCTGAAGACGTTACTTATGATCTCTTGTTATGAATTAAGACTTTCTCTCTTTTGATTATTTTTTGACTATAAGGGTGATCCTGGTTGCTTTGTCATGGCCCCCGCTCTTATCTTTATGTACTAGAGGTATTGTTGGACATATGATGTATCTATGTTATGAACTTTGACTCTATTGACTCTTGTTGCTTGTGATATAAATGAAGTTCCCATAGTCCAATTTTCTCTTTGTTTGTGCTTATCATTTGTTGTCATTTTAAATTTCTTTTGCGACCAAGGATGTGTAATGATATGATACGTGGCTTGTTTGGGGTTCATTTAGGTTCCCCAATCGCCAGTCACGTCTAGGCCCTAGGCTTGGGTTGTGACAATGATGGTATCACAATACTCGGTTGATAGATCCTTGGAGTCCAAATACCACGTCGATTAGAGTCTTATTCATTGTTGTGTTATGCACCACAACTATGAGTAGGAGGCTGTGAGACATTTTAGGAAATGTTTCACTTCTTCATGATCTATGTCGTGCAATAGAGTTAGGACCCCTAGGGCTTATTTCTAACCTCTAACTGCTAAATTTCAGGATATGTCTCAAGTTACTCAAGATGGTGCTATGATGAACGTGGAGATTCGCAATGCTCTATGGGAAGTGGCCAAAGCAGTGGCAAAATTAACCACTCACCTTGATCAATATGTGGGTGTTCCCGAGACTTCTAGTGGTAAGAAGAGAGGTAGTGAGGCCAAGAGGGCACGTAATGTGGGTAAGTCCCAAAGCTCCAAGGGGAGAGATAGAGGTGGTATGGTGCCATATGCTAGGTGCCCAAAATATGGTAGAGGCCATGATGGCCCATGCTTGAGAGGTACTAATTCTTGTTATGGTTGTGGGGAGATGGGTCACAAGGTTAATGATTACCCTTGTAAACGCAATAAGAGAAAAGGAGGTGATGGGGGGGATTACTAATCCCAAGTGCCATATATATAGAATGGACCACAGTGGTCTGTGTTGAAAACACACAGGTGTATTCTTTGGGGTAGTGTCTTTTGGTAAGACTAGTACACCGATTATGCTGTAAGTCTTATGAGTAAGATTTTAATCCCTACTCTAATAGGTTTATGGTGGTTTTTATGATGACAATATGGTTCATTCTCTAATGAGGTAGTGTATGTGAGTTGTTCAAGGGTAGTACTACAAGTTTAAGGAAGAAAGTAGGATGCTAAGTAGGAGAGAAGGGAATTTTGGTGGTAAGAGGTCGCCTTCCTTGGTTGTGTGGTACCGGGTGATGGTATTAAGGTTGGCCTTAGTAAGGCAAAGGTGATTAAAGATTAGCCTAGACCATTGAGTTCATTGGATATTAGGAGCCTCTTGGGTTTAGTGGGATATTTTCCGAGATTGTGACTAGGTTCTGTTCTATTGTTGCTCCTATGGCTTAGTTGACCCTAACTGAGGCCAATGTTATGATTGACATTTCGAGTGGGGTGATTTGATATATCAGTGGTTGCTATTTCTTGTGTTACTCCTTGGTGCTATTAGGATTCATGTGGGTGTAGGTGTCCAGGATGATCACGTGAGTCTATTGTGGCTAGTAGGGGTCTCTAAGGGTTGTCCCATGTCCTTGTTACGTAGACTCTTGTCTTGTTATATTGGTTGATCCTAGCTTGATAGGTTGGAGGTCTTAAGGTGGGGTGGCTATTTGCATACCATGCTTTTGATGAACGTAGAAACCATAAAGTAGTAACATGATGGTTGAGGATGGTTGATCTATTTGGACCACTACCATGGGTTAGTCGCTTCAATCTTTGGTTTGAGCTTTGCCCCCATGAGAGAATTATTGTATTGGTGGAGTTGTATGGTTGATTATGCATTGGCTATGTTTGTGGGTCCCTAGAATAGGGTCTTAAAAGCCTATCTTGATGTATTTGTGGTGGTCTTTAGTGATGTGGTGTTGATTTGTTTAGAGCTTGTTAATCATTTGAGGGTAGTGTTGCATGTCTTAGTGGATGAGAGGTTGTTTGCTAAAAATGGTTAGTGTGCATTGAGAGTAGCAAAAAGGTGGTTAGAATTATTTAAGGATTAAGAAATGGGTGTGCACTATTTTTCTCGGTAAGGCTAGTGTTGTGGTTGGTGCTCTAAGAAGGATGCCTATGGGTAGTCTAGTGTTGTGGAAATGGTGGTAAAAAGGTGATTAGTGGAGTCCATCGGTTGGCTAATTAGGGAGTTAGGTTGAAGGAAGTTGAGAATGTTAGTATAGTGTTCTTGATAGTTTCAAATCTTCTTGGGTTAAGAGGTCTAGATTGGGCAAGGCCTTGATTCCGACTTATTAGAGTTGGAAGTTTTGGATGAGAAGTTGATAGAGTGAAGGTTTTCTACCAAGGGGGATATGGTGGTTATGGTACCAAGTGGGTTAGGTGTATTTAAGGTTGACAATGGAGTTAAGGATTTTGAGTCCTTACAGAGTGTAGAGGGAGGTTGGTAAGGTTGTATAAGTTTTGGAATTGCCTATGGCAGGGGTATGGTGTATCCGATTTGTCATGTTTCTAGGTGGAGGGGATGTGTTGGTCACTCTAGTGCTATAGAACTCTTTGAAGTTGTGGGTGAGGTGGAGGATAAGTTGGCTTAGAAGGATGTCCCGGTGGAGATATTGGATGGATGAGTGGAGAAGTTGATTGATGAGGAAGTAGTCTTCGTTAAGGCCCTATTGAAAGGATCATCAAGTCAAAGGTGTCCTAAGGAAGCCGAAGAGGCCTTTGGGAGTGATATTCGTGCCTCATTCACTACAATCATGCCTAAGATAGAGACTAGGTTCTTTTATGTGATTTCAAGTCGTATGTTCAGCCCCAATATCATTCATATGCATTCATGTTTAAGTTCGTAAAATTATAATGATTTTACACATATGTTGAGATTTTGAAATTGGTGTTTTAAATGTAATGTTGCATCCGTGTTGGGGCTAATTTATTCTTGACTACTCTTTTCTTGTACGATTCTCTTACATTCAGGGAAGAATGTTCCCAAGGGGGAGATATTGAAATGACCCCAAAAGTGCCCGAATATGTGCCTCAGAATGCACAAAATTTTAAATTCTATATATCTCAAAATCTGTGCGCGATATCGAGAATCCAACTTCATATCCTTGTTTAGGGGGTCAAAATTAGGGGGAAAAGAGTCTAACCCCAATTTTAGAGTGAATAATTCACAATTTCAAAATTCCAAGTGAAAAATTCTAGAATCAAATCTGCGTCTCGGGCGCAACGCGCCACAATGTTATTTTGGTTCAGTTTTTATTTTTCGGTCCAAGGCTTTTATGCCTTGGGCCTAAGCCTTCCCACCTGAGAAAACACCTATACTTAGCCTTGTTTCACCCTCATATCATCCAAAAACATTTTCCAACACTCACATAAACCCTTAGTCCTATATTTCTTTCAAGATTCAAGTCTCAAACCCTCATTCCAAGCTAAGCTTTTCCTTCAAAGTTCTTATTCAAGCTTCAAGTTTCCATCTCCAATCTTCACCAAGTTCATCTCCAAGGTTACTTGAGGAATTGAAGGTCCAATGCATGTCTTATGAGTGGAATGATGTTATGATGATGAAATGATGCAAATATGTGGTTCTAAGTCATGTAAAACACCTATGGTATTGCAAGTGAATTGTTGGGTCCTTATGTTGTTGCATTCTTGGGAAAATAAGGAGTTCCTTCTTGATGTTTGAAATGTAATGCTTTGATAAGCTAGTTCTATGAAATGCTCAATCTGAAAAGGGACAGGCTTCCGTAAGGAAGGGTACATAATCCAGAAAGGGATGGGTTCCATAAGAAAGGTCACTTAATTCGAAATGGGACGGGCTCCGATAAGGAAGATCACTTAATTTGAAAAGGGATGGGATCCCATAAGGAAGGTCACTTAATCTGAAAAGGGATGGACTCTGGTAAGGAATGTCTCTTAATCCGGAAAGAGACGGGCTCCCATAAGGAAGGTCACTTAATTTGAAAAGGGACGGGCTCCTGTAAGGAAGGTCACTTAATCAGAAAAGGGATGGGTTCTCGAAGGAAGGCCACCTTTTTCGAAAAGGAACGGGCTCCCATAAGGAAGGTCATTTAATTCGAAAAGGGATGGACTCCCATAAGGAAGATTACCCCTCCAAAAGGTCTTATATTATGTCAGTTGAGGTTTTTTTCCACACTTGTATATTATGATCTAGTTATGATGAATGATTTGCAAAGCGTGGTTTACTTAAGTTTTGGTTATACATGTCATATTGTTATATTATGCCTATTGCCTATTATTATGCATTTTTATTATGATGCCCATATCTTGTTGCATTATATCCCACATACTTGGTACATTCAAATGTACTAACACATACTCTATGCCTACATGATGTCACCATATAAGAATCAGAGCCCCACTTGAGCATCCCCCTCTAAGTGGCTAGTATGACTCACTTAAGCTTGTTGGTGAGTCCTTCATTCTACGTATGTTACTTATGATCTGTTGCTATGAAATAAGACTTTCTGTCTTTTGATTATGTTTTGACTGTGAGGGTGAGCCCGGTTACTTTGTCTTTTCCCCCCCCTCTTGTCTTTTTGCAGTAGAGGTGTTGTTGGACATATGGTGTATCTATGTTATGAGCTTTGATTCTATTGACTCTTGTTTCTTACGATATGACGAAAGTTCCCGTAGTCCCATTTTCCCTTGTTTGTGCTTATCTTTTATTGTCATTTTAAATTGCTTCAGTGACCAAGGATGTGTAATGATATGCTACAAGGCTTGTTTGGGGTTCCTTTGGGTTCCCCATTAATTAGTCACGTCTAGGCCCTAGGCTTGGGTCGTGACAATGATGGTATCATAACACTAGGTTGATAGATCCTGAGAGTCCAACACACCGCGTCAATTAGAGTCTTATTCATGGTTGTGTTTTGTACCACAAATATGAGTAGGAGGTTATGAGACATTTTAGGAAATGTTTCACTTTTTTATGATCCATGTCGTGCGATAGAGTTGGGTCTTTTAGGGCTTATAGTTAAGCCTTAACTGCTACATTTCAGGATATGTCTCAAGTTACTCAGGATAGTGCTATGATGAACGTGGAGACTTGCAATGCTCTACGAGAAGTAGAAAAAGTAGCGACAAAATTGGCAGCTCACCTCGATCAACATGTGGGGGCTCCCGAGACTTCTAGTGGTAAGATGAGAGGTAGTGAGGCCAAGAGGGCCTATAATGCGGGTAAGTCCCAAAGCTCCAATGGGAGATATAAAGGTGATGTGGTACCATATGCTTGGTGCTCAAAATATGGTGGAGGCCATGATGGCCCATGCTTTAGAGGTACTCGTACTTGTTATGGTTACAGGGAGATGGGTCGTAAGGTTAAGAATTACCCTTGTAAACGCAATAAGAGCAAAGGAGATGATAGGGGGATTACTAATCCCAAGTGCCCTATGTGTAGAATTGACCATGATGGCCCGTTTTGGAAGTACTCGGGTGTATGTTTTAGGGTATTGTCTTTTGGTTGGACTAGTACACCGGTTATCCCTATAAGTTTCGTGAGTAAGATCTAGTCCTTACTCTAATTAGGTTAACGTGGTTTGGTGATGGAAATATGGTTCGGTCCCTAATAAGGTAGTACATGTGAATCATTCGAGGGTAGTACTATAAGTTTAAGGAAAAAGGTTGGATTCTAAGTAGGAAAGATAGGAATTTTGGTTGTAAGAGGTTGCCTTCTAGGTTGTGTGGTGCCGGGTGATGGTATTAAGGTGGGCCTTAGTAAAACAAAAATGATTAGAGATTAGCCTAGTCCTTTGACTTTATTTGATGTTAGGAGTCTCTTGGGTTTAGCGGACTATTTCCAGAGATTGTGAGTAGGTTCTCATCTATTGTTGCTCCTATG
>JAABOM020030635.1:0-17439 GCA_011800125.2 Solanum clarkiae
TTGTGTAATGTACTCTTTTCATTGTCATATTATCTTATGTGAGTATCCACATGTCACATGCTACATATACAGTCCTACAGCTCCAATAATATGGCCAACTAAAAGAATTATCCCAAATGTAATTGAAAGATATAGTATACAATTTTTCATGGGTGGTAGCCCGAGGGATAGGGATAGCACCTAGCCAGGGACGATCCTATCAACGAGGGGTAGCCCGAGGGTTGAGTATAACCTAGCCATGGACGAACCCGATACAGTTCCACCACTGATCAGTTGGTCATTTGTATTACAGTTTTGCACAGATTTTACAGTACAGATTTTACAGTAAAGGTAAAATAATACAAAGAACATAAAGTACCTGATTCCATAGTATAACTAAGGGTGGTCCTTGATCTTCCACAGATGCATGGTTTCATTTGAGTTGTTACTTTTTATACAGTATATCTTGCCTTATATAATTAGTACATTATCTCGTACTGACGTCCCTTACAGTGGACCTGCATTCATGCTGCAGGTACAAGTGCTAGAAGGTCTCCCAGTAGGAGTACAGGATATTCAGCTACTGTCATCAAGCTCCAGGTTGCTTCGAGGCTTTGTATATGTCTAGAGCTTACGTGTTTATTGCACCGTTTATTGAGGCGGGGCCTGTGCCGACACTTATTAGATGTTTTTCTATATCTAGAGGCTTTGTAGATTATGTAAATTAAAGTGTGATCATGTCTAGTACTTTAAATGTCGTGGCCCCAACGTCCTAGTCATATGTATTGCGTTTTGGCTTGTTATCATTTTTTATCTTCTTAAAAGCATGTCAAACGCAGAAAACCCCTTACAGTATGTATAGAAAGCACATAGTTACAGGTTAGTTCTCCCAAGCCTTATCGGCAATGGGTGCCATTCTGCCCTAAGGGGACCTTGGGGCGTGACAGTTGATATCAGGTTTGAGCTTGGAAAGTATTTTGTTTTCGATGTGCTTGATGTAATGTTAAAATGATTTCAATTCTTGGGGATGATAGTTACTTTAACTTTCTATTTGTCATTATGGGATAGCGTAAATGTCGAGTATTTTATGTCCCTTTTATGTGCTAAGTATTTTGAATTGTGTGCTTTAGTTGTGCTTGTTGTGGTAAAATGATAGGCACCACTAGTGCCTTCTATTTTCAGCTACGAGGAACTCCTACGACTCGTAGGCTCCCCTACGACTTGTAGTGGTCCCTCATTACAAGCATCAGTCACTTATGGTTTCTTCATATTTCTCATACAAGACTTACATACGACTGGTAATGCATGTTACGACTCATAGGGAGGGTCTCGTAATCCTAACTTAATTCTAAAAATTGACTCTAAAATTTGTTATGAGGCTAGGCTACGACTCATAGGCTCCCCTAAAAGTCGTAACTGCCTTACGCATCAGAGGTTAGACTGCATTTTTGTAAGTCATTTTATTACTACGAGGCTAGTGTATGCCTCATTGGGCATCCCACGAGTAGTAACTATACTCATACTTGCTGATCTATAATTGTTTTAGTGATCTTTCTTCTGTTTTAATTGTTTTCTCTGCTTCAATTTTTGCGTTTCTTGTTCTTTGTTATGTGATTTATTGGATCAAACATCTTGAAACTTATATGTGGCTACGTGGTTGGTTTGCAAATAAAATGCCTCCAAAGGACAAATGTGCAATTCAAACTTTCCAATGGAGGTTGATTGATGAATCCTCCGAGACTGAGCATTCAGAAGGCTCTGCAGAAGTCCATAGAGTCAGGATAGACCCTGAAGCCAATAGACCCCAGACTCGGGCACTTGCAGCACAAACTCTCATGGAAGTTAGCAGTTCCTCCTAGTCTGAAGAGGAGGAACAGCAGGGTAACGGGGATGGGTCGGATAGCAGCCTTCCATAGATGACCCCCTTACACTTTGAGTTAGAATTGGATTTTGAGAGCACTTCCCAGTTGGAAGAAGTCTAGTCTCAACCCACCATCGGGTGTAGATAGTGTGTTCCTTGGATGAAGGAGATATATGTCAGGGTTTAGAACCCAAGAGACAGGGCAAAGTGGTGTGGAAATTTCTAGACAGACATGGGCTATTGTAGACCACAGAGCAGTTGGGAAAGTATTCCCCCTTTGTAGTCCGTGAGTTTTATGCACCATATCTTTCTATGCTCCACTAGGGGTTACCAAAGAACAAAAAGCCAATTGAACAGCCGAGGTTACGGGTGGTTCTAGTCCGAGGTAGGAGAGTTCCTATTTCAATGGAGACCATTTGTCAGGTCCAGTTTGGGCCCATTTATGGAGTGCCTTAGTCTATCGTAGAATATGATAGATGCACTGACAAGATGAGGAGGCAGTACTATGGCACCAATAATGTTCATAGTCATAGGGTTCAATCGATATTGATTCCATCCACAAGCATTTTCATTGAAGTCCTTAAGTTGTGGCCTGTTACCCGTTTGTTTTGGGTTGTCCTCTCTTCCCATATCCTCATTCGTATTCATATTCTCCTCAACGTTGATATCCTCATTCACTTGAACCATTCTTCTTGGTAGTCGATGGATTTCCAAATTGAGTGGAGATAAGGGTTTCCTTGGCTCCTTGTGCTGGTACAACCTAGTACACCTTGAAAATAAAATCAAACAATAAAAACAAAAAAACAAGTAAAGTACAAGAGATTCTAAAAATCAACACACGAACTAACTAATAGTGAATTCAAGTCAAAACCTAGCCATATTCCCCGACAATAGCGCCATAATTTTTTGATATGTTCACGCTCCAATAATAAAGCGGTCGTTGTCAGCAATTAACCTAATCGAAGGTTAGGATCGAATTCATAGGGAATATAGGGCTTGACTACAAGAATTCACTACTATCAAGCATAAATAACTAAAATCTCTAAATGGAGGGGGGGTTGTGATTCCAAAACAAAGTGAAATAAGCACTAAATTAAGATGCGGGGAAACACTCAATTTTAGGGACAACTTGGAGATTATGTCATCATAGTTCATTGACTCGATTACCCTAGGTAACATAACTACAATTGGAAATTCGCATGCAAGACGGTAACTTAGGTTCTTCTAGCCCTCTTTTGAAGGTGAAGGTCGAATTTCACCATGGCGCTTCATCGGCCACCATGGCATGCCAACTAACCATTACCAATTGTCCCTGTCGACCTCCCCTTGGTCAAGTTTGGTTGATTAGACAAGAACACATCAATCGAATCTTGTCATCTACTTTCGTTTTCCTATTCGTCACTACCTTGGTCGGGTTAGTGATAGTGGGCGGGGTTTAGTGTTGGCCACCACCAAACGACAATCCTAATGAAGGGAAATAGACACTACATGCAAACCCCAATTGTAGAAATTCAATAAACCTAGGTTATTTTCAAATCAACTACCCATGATTATCACAACCCCAAGTTGTGGGTTCTTAGTTACTCATGGCTTAGATAAAACAAGCACAAATGCAAATACAAGACATAAATAAAAGTTTTACCAAAGACATTGAGGAGTGTAGGCACCACATGTTACAAACTCAAAATCCTGAATGATCAATAATGAGCACAAAGCAAGATTTATAATCCTCAAAATGGGTTTTCCAAGAGAAAATAATAAACTAATCTAAAACCCTAAAATATTCTTGAGAGAATATTCAAAGACAAGTTTTATCTTCTAAAATCTAGAATTTCCTACCAAATTCTCCTGAAAATCCTCTGCCTAATAAAACCCTAACTTAATGTATTTATAGTGTTTACATATAAACCCTAAAAATAACATAGAACATATAGCTACAGTTGGCATGCCTTGCAGGTACTACTAATAGGATGACCTACGAGTTGTAGTCAGGGTCTTGTATCGGGTTATTGTCATCTTGGATTGAACAGGTTCAACCCACATGTACGAGTTGTTTCTTGAGATATGACTCATATGTTCCTCTCGTATTCTTGGTCTTCAGTTTTTGGTCCAACTTTATAGCTCTCTGATTCCTGCTATGAGTCTTCCTATACAAGTTGTGGTGAGAACTATGACTCGTAGGATGGCCTCGTAGGGGTGATCTCCACCTAGTAGATTTCTAAACTTTTGGTCTCTGATTCTTGCTATGACACACCCTACAACTCGTAGCTTGGGCTACAAATCATAGGTGAACTCGTATGTCCTATGATTGAGCAAAATGTACAACTTTTCTTCAAAATCATGCCAACCTAACTTTTCTGTGAAAACAACACAAAAACATATACACACAATCAAAATTCTCATTAATAACTCATAAAATCCCTTATTTTAGGCATCAAATGTATTTTATTTTGACAGCACATTACACTACATGACCCATGTGAGCCGATAGATGGACCATGAACCGGTCTGTAAGTCACCACTTATCTTCAATTGGTCTTTGCTCCATGTTACAACTCCACATGTAGGGACACGACTCGTGTGAGGTTCAATGGTCCGTGAAATAGAAAATCTCCCTTTTCGTTGACTTTTCATCACTCACGTGACATCGCTCAGCATCACGACCCATGTCATGGACTGTAGTTGGTCATACGACCTTTGTCAGGCCACATCTCTTGCCATTTGTATGATTTTTATTTTTTTCGATGGTGTTGGCCCAATTTCATGTCACTTTAATGATGCGTGACAGGGACCATGTCGATGTCCATGGTTCATATGAGCAATTGTGGGACATTCCTTCAACAAACTTTACTCCAACTTCTTGGCCATGCCTTTCACTCATGTTCATCACTCCAAGTGTAAGGCTACAATGGGCCTCATGGCTCGTGAGATGACATATAAATTGTGAAGGCACCCGTAATCCTTCACTTGGTTCAATTCTTGCTTCTCTTTGCCTTGGCTGCCTCCACGTGGCCTCTCACGGTCTGTGTGATGCTACACGGGCCATGGAGGGCCTCCTTGTACCGGCACTTGAGCTCTTTGCATTCAAAAAGTAACAAAACCACACATTAAAGCAACAAATTTACTTGAGAATGCAGAAAAATCCTTCATTTAACATGTTATAAGAGTCGTATTTCTATGACTCATCAACACCCTCAACTTAGAATGATTACTTGTTCTCATGCAATAACGACTCAAACTAACAAAGCATAAACTCAAATGCTCACTCAGAACTATGGATAACCCCACAATGTTTAACACACATGCCCTGATAACAAGCTTAAGAATGTGCTCATACCCCAAATAGACCCGCAATGATTAAGGTAAACATAATACATGCATGGTCAGCAGACATAAGTTTCGGGAATGAAGACAACCCAGTGGAATTAGCTACCAAATAGCACAAAGATAGTGTCCTCATTAAAAAGAAGTCTCACTCACAACATAGGAATGTAAAAATGTAGACTGGAATGTAGACACTCACTAAAATAACATTCAGAAATTCAGGGACTAAGGAAGCACTCTCACTCTCACAATTGAAATTTATGCATACTAACTAACACCATAGGATTTCCTCTACACTCATCTTCTGGCTTGGTGCTAAAGTGGATTCAGATCACTTTAGGACTTATGGGCTTGTAACATAGGTTCAGGGGCTTTGCTATGGCATTTTAGGCATACCTCGAATGCTCCAAAACTGCGGACTATTCAAAGGGATACCTTTGGAGGATCCCCACTGTCATCTCCAAAATGTGGTTGTTTTCAAGAGTGTGATGGGGACACAAAACTTTTCTCTTGAAGTTGTTGGTTTAAGAGTGTTTCCACTGTTGTTGATTGGCAATACAACTGTATGGTTGTCCGAGCTTCCTTCGGGTACTATTACAAGTTGGACTGAGCTTTAGAGAGTATTCTTGAAAGATATTTTCCAAGATTTAAAAAGTTGAAGCTCAAGGACTAAATCAACAACTTTGAGCAATTATCGGGTGACTTTATTAGCACAATATGGCAGAGATTTACTAAATGCTTGAGAATGGTCCCAGATCACAAGATTGTTGATGATGCCTTGGTTGAGATTTTCTATCGGGCACTTAACAAGAATACTCAAGCTTGTGCTAACACAATGGCATATTAATTGACCAACCTTTTGCATTGATAGCCATAAGGATGGAGCAAGAGGTCAAAACAAATAGAGTATGGGGTCAGGAAGAGCAAGGTGCAATGAAATCTTCTTGTGCGGTCAATACCAACAGTGACAAAGCTATGATAATGAAGAGATCATGGAGCAACTTGCTCAACTTCGCACAAGTATGGACTTGGTTTTAAAGCAAAACCAAGCAAGTACCAAGGTAGTCACTCACCAACTTTCGAAGACACCCAGCTATGATGATCCATTCTTTGATGAAGACGAATGTTTAGTAATTAACCAAGCGACTGGTTTCCAGAACAACCCCCAAGGGTCTAATTCGGACTATTTGAGGCAAGGGTCTAGGAATCAAGGTCGAAACTTCAACCATGATGGGGTGTATAGAGACAACAGGGGCGAATACTATTAGAGAGAGAGATAGAGAGAGTGCCCGATGTCAAATGGGGAAGAAGAGACGGCTACAAGAATGGACCTTATGTGCCACCTCACAACCGTGATGCTGGGTCAAGCAACTCCAAGATCGAAAAGATGTTTGAAAAGTTGTTGAAGAGGGCTGACCACCAGGATGAGACTTTAAAGGGAATGAAAGTAGACATTTCAAGTATCAACTAGAAAATATAGTCTCACTCGGTAGCGGTTAAGCAACTCAAACAATAATTTGGGCGAGTTTCTTCACAGTTGAACCAATGCCAAAAGGGCCCTTACTAAACAATACGGTTAAAAATCCTAAAAATGAAAGGTATTGCATGGTGCTCATGACTCAGAGTTGTAAAAGCTTTGTATATCTCCCTATGCCAGTAATTGTGGATGAAGTTGATGAGAGGGGTCTTGATGGTGAAGTCGCGGTTGAGGGAGAAGATTCGAAGGTTGTTGTGATGTAACAAGTAGAGGCAAGGGAGCACAAGAAATTGAAACCAATTCCTAAATCCCCTCCTCCTTTCCCTCAAAGGCATAAGAAAAAAGAAGAGGAGGGTAAATTCAAACACTTCATCTCGATGTTAAAGCAACTATCCATCAACATTTCCCTTCTAGAAGCTTTGGAGAAGATGCCCGGGTATGCCAAGTATATGAAGGGTTTGATGACGAAGAAGCACACTTTAAGCATAGAGTTCACACAAGAACTCCAACAATGTAGTGCAATTATAACCAAATGCCTTGTGCAAAAATGAGAGGACCCCAGTGCATTCTTTATCCCTTGCACCATTGGTGATATTGAGTTCGTAAGAGCATTGTCTGACTAAGGAGTGAGCATCAATTTAATGCCTCTTGTTGTATTAAAAAATCTTTGCCTTGGCACTCCTACCCCGACAAGAATGCGGTTTCTTATGGTGGATCGAACCATTAAAAATCCATAGGGAATCCTTTTGGATATGCCTGTTAAAGTTGATAAATTCATCTTTCCCGTGGACTTTGTGATCCTTGATTGCGAGGTTTATTTTGAGGTGCCTATCATCTTCGGAAGACCATTTCTAGCCACTGGGAGTGCTTTAGTGGATATGGATTTATGTCAACTATGGTTTAGGATCAATGACATAGAGGTTGTGTTCAATATTCACCAATCCATGAAGCACCAAACGAGTTCAAGAGTGAGGTGTGGACCCTTGATGATAGTTGATAAAGGAGGATGACAAAGTCGAGCCACGACGTTAAACAAGGCGCTTCTTCAGAGACAACCCAAGCATTCTTGATAATTGTTGGTTTTTTTAAGTCTCTTTGGTTGATTGAGATTCTTAGGTAGAAGGTATGAGTGTCTTTTTAGCTGAAATACATTGATGCAGTTGTAATATTTTAAAAATTGTTGTATTTGAGACTTGGTTTGCACAATCAAAGAGTTGAAAAGTGAGAAAATAACACTGGGAGCAACTTCTATGAGAAGGCCTAAAAATCATAGTCAATACTATGACTCGTAGTCATGCCTCATGGAGGGAATGAGCGAGTATCAGAAGTTGGAACCTACAATAAAAGCCAATGTTACAACTCGTAGGATCCCCTACGATGCATAGGTGGGGTTCGTAGTGCCCAGGTATGATTCCTAAAATTTTGCAAGTATTGTGTCTGTTATGAGACGGGGACCTACGAGTCATAGGATAGCCTACGACTCATAGTCAGGGTCTTATAGCCCCGATCAGCACCTTTTAAAATGAAGACCTGATTTTTATATAAAAGGGGTCAAAATAACATTTGACCCCTAATTTCATTTTATAACCCTAAGTCCGGTGATTTCCACCCAAACCCATCCTTATAATTCTCTTTTTTGGCAAAAATCTCAGCTACCCACGTCATTTTCCGGCAAGGATTCTGGTGAGGTCACTATTTCATAGGGTTTTGGTGTGATTTTTACTTCTCTTTTCTTTAGTTAAATTCCTCGATCAATCGGTAAGCCTCATGGTTAAATTTAGCAACCTTTTGTGGTGAACATATTCCTTGAATGAGTGTATGCTTTATTTAACCATGTATAATCATGCCATGTGCTGATTGTTTATCTAAACATGAAATCTAGGGTTTGTATGCTTTGAAAAGTTTTGTTGTGATTCATATCTAGCTTCGAATACTTGAATGGGAGATTGTGAATGCAAAAATTGTTGGTTCATAGAATGTAAGGCCTAATTGTTGCCCAAGCACCATTTGAATTGTTGTCAGAATGGAAATTTAAGAGGAGTGGTTGTGTTTCATATGTCTTAACATGTTAGACTGGACTGAAATGGCCTAAATAGTATTTCCATCTTTACAGAATGTCTAGTTGATATCAAGTGTGAGCTTGGAAAGTATTTTGTTTTCGGTGTTCTTGATGTAATGTTAAAATGATTTTGATTCTTAGGTATGATAGTTTCTTTAACTTTCTATTGTCATTATGGGATTGCTTATGTGCCGATATTTTATGTTGCTTTTATGTGCCAAGTAATTCGAATTGTACGCTTTAC
Source organism: Solanum clarkiae (assembly GCA_011800125.2). Lineage (NCBI taxonomy): Eukaryota > Viridiplantae > Streptophyta > Magnoliopsida > Solanales > Solanaceae > Solanum > Solanum clarkiae. Next base: position 8,945 of record JAABOM020030635.1, read on the forward strand.
TTGTGCTTGTTGTGGCAAAATGATAGGCACCACTGGTGCCTTCTGTTATCATCTGTGGTCCCTTGTAGCAAGCATCAATCACTTATGGTTTCATTATATTTTTCATATGAGACTCACATACGACTCATAATGCCTGTTACGGCTCATAGGGAGGGTCTCGTAATCCTAACTCAATTATTAAAAATATCTTTGAAATTTGGTACGAGGCTAGGCTATGACTCATAGGCTCCCCTATGAGTCTTAACTGCCTCTCGTATCTAAGGTCAGATTGCATTTTTGTAAGTCATTTTACTACTTTGAGGCCAGTGTATGACTCGTTGGGCATGTCCCGAGTCGTAACTGTACTCGTACCTGCTAACCTGCAATTGTTTCAGTGATCTTTCTTATGTTTTATTTTGTTTCTATGCTTCCGTATTTGCATTTCTTTTTCTTTGTTATGTCATATATTGGATCAAACATGTTGAAACTTATATGTGGCTATGTGGTTGGTTTGAAGATAAAATGCATCCAAAGGACAAATGTGCAATTCAAACTTTCCAACGGAGGTTTATTGATGAATCCTCTGAGACTGAGCATTCACAGGGATCTGTGGAAGTCCAAAGAGTTAGGATAGACCCTAAAGCCAATAGACCCTAGACTCGAGCACTAATTGTATAGACTCCCATGGATATTATCAGTTCCTCCCAGTTTGAAGAAGAGGCACAGCAGGGTAACGGGGAAGGGTCGGATAGCAGCCTTCCATAGATGACCCCCTCACACTATGAGTCAAAATTGTTGTCTGAGAGAACTTTTGAGTAGGAAAACATCCAGTCTCAACCCCCTATCAATAGCAGATGGTGTGCCCCAGGGACGAAGGAGATATATGATCAGGGTTTAGAACCCAAGGGACAAGGCAAACTAGTGTGGCAATTTCATGAATAAACTAGACTAAACGACTCGGGGTTGGATAAAGTGCCTGGGTTGGATACAAAGTTAGACCGACATGGGCTACGATGGAGCACACAACAGTTGGGAAAGTATGCCCCTTTCGTAGTCCGTGAGTTTTATATAGTATATCTTGCTACACTTCGCCGGGGATTACCAAAGAACAAAAAGACAATTGAGCATCCGAGGTTACAGGTGGTGCCAATCCGAGGTAGGAGAGTTCCTATTTCAGAGGAGACCATTCGCCGGGTCTAGTTTGGGCCCACTTACAGATTGCCTCAGTCTACTGAAAAATATGATGGACGCATTGACAAGATAAGGAGAACGGTGACTCGGAAGAACATCGAGGCCAGGAAGGGCTTTGAGTTGACGTGGGTTACAAACCATGTTGATCCTATAGTGAAGGCCCACCTCTCTTTCAGGGCCAAGTTTTAGTGGCCTATTTTTTGTTGGAATATTGTCCCACTTTCACGAATAATGTGATCACTTTAGAGCGGGTTGTATTATTAGCCAGTATCTTAGCTAGTTATGAGATAGACTGGGCCCGAATCATCTCAGAGCAGATCCGTAAGGCAGTCGTCTAGACAAACACCTCACTGTGATTTCCTATGTTGATTATCGGTTGTGCAATGCAGCGAGTGTTCCTATTAACCCCTACCAGCACCATCCCATAGAGGTTACACATACCATGGATCCCAACCTAATAAAGGCTGATGAGAACCCGGTAGCCTTACCACGAGTAGCTCCTACTATTTCAAATCCATTCCCAGTAGAGCCTCTGACTCAGAGTACATCTCTAGCTGCTACTGGCACTACTTTTATTGCTACAGAGCCCACGCCAGCTATGGAGATCGAGTCCACACCATCCTCCACTACTTCGACACCAGCAGCAGCTTCATTATAGGTTGATTCTCTTACTTCTGTTGTTGCTTTAAAGGCATTATTACATAAGGTGGTTACCGCAAATTCTAGACTTCAGGATCTATCTGCACGGGTTAGAACTTGGGTTGACTAGACCATATGGGACTTCAAGTAGAGGATGAAGGCACTCGCCCGTGATTTGGATGATGAGTGAGTTAAAGCGATGGATTCCCGAGTAGATGCCTTTGAGGCGAGAGTCTAGTGGAGACTTGAGGGAGATCAACCTGCTGCCACGAGTGTTGTGACTGAGGAGTTATGCAAGTTTAAGGCTGAATTATTGCAGATGTTGGTAGCTCCTATTACAGTACCGGAGGTGGCATCGGCGGGTGATGAAGCATTTGAGTGGCTAGCCAACCGTCTGGACGTCCATTGGAAGAGGTCCCTTGAGCATGATAAGGATCTAGAGCCAACTCATAAGAGGCCGAGACCGGAGGAGGAGCCCATACCCGAGGTGGTGATGCAGCACACCCTATATTGAGAGGGTAGTTCTGGCACTGCTGTGGAGAAGATGGTGCCTTAGAACCCCACAGATCAGCTAAAGACCGATGCTTGATGCATCATGATGTTTGACTTCTTTGGAACCCAGTTCTTCATTTGTCATTATGGATATTTTGCCCTTTTGTTAAGACATTTTTATCATTATGTTTTTTTGAATGTTTGTGTTGAACGATGTTTTGTTACTTTGATTTTGGATATTATTCTTTAAATGTTGGTTTTTAATGTATATAGATCTTTATGTTATATTTTCATTTTTGTATTTTATGTGTTTTTACTTTGAGGACAAAGTATCCTATTTTAACGGGGTGTGGGAAGTTATGGGTTAAGGTGAAGTCTGAGTAACCTCGACTCAATAAGTTCCCCTATTTTTGATCGCAACGTTTTCTTGTCGTGCTTCTTTTTCCTTGTGGATGTTTAATTTTCTGTTGAACCAGCATGTTTAGGTTGTGGAGATAATGTGTAAATTCATAGTAGTGTTATATGTTTGCATATACATAGTCTTTAGTTGCATTTTAAAGTTTTGATGAAAAAATGGGTACCCTTAAAATTTTTGAAATTGTGGTTGTTGATGCATCCATATATTTTTGAGTATGTGACAATGTTTGTTCTGATATTGTGAAGGTAAGCTGAGGCTGAAAGCATGACCTGTGAGTCTATATTTGATTGTTGATGCAATGCCATATGTGTTGTGAGCTTATTCTACTACATTCATGCATCTTGTATGGACTCAGAAGTTGCCTTCGTACTCTAAGATTGGTTTGGTGATGTACTTGATACGGAAAGGATCTCAGACCTTTGTTCTTTGGGTGAACCCATTTTTAGCCTAAATGACCCACCAAATGAGTGAGTGAATCCCTTGTTCCCGAATTTATGAGCTTCTCATATACTCATTCTTTCATAACACCTTGCTAGATTAACCTTGTTTTATGAAATACCTTAATATTGGACTTGGTCTATTCTTGGACATGTGAACCTTAATTGAAGCTAAAACCCTAAGTTGAGGGTGGCTACAAGTTGTGGCTCTGGTGTGAGGAATAGATATTGTGTACCTCACCTCAGGCTAAAAGCCTATGTTGAGGGTGGCCTTTATTATTGTAAAGTAATGACAATGAGGTGCTTAGTTGGGAAATCAAGAAAGAAATGAAAAAGCATGAGCCGAGTGTGGAAGAAGAAAAGAAAAATGCCATGAATTGAGAAAAAGTAGAGTTCAGAAATAAGGCATAGCTGAAAATAATAAGAAAGCACTTGAGAAAAGTTTGAAACATGTGAATTAGGGTGGATTTAATAAAAAGGGTTGGGTTATGAAAGCAAAAGGTGTTGGTAAACATAGTCCAAGAATAGCTTTTAGTCACTCTTGCCTAAAATGCCATACCAAAGCCCCCTGAACCTATGTTACAAGCCCATAAGTCCTAAAGTGATCCGAATCCACTTTATCACAAAGCCAGAAGATAAGTATATTGGCAAGCCTATGGTGTTAGTCAGTATGCATGAATTGCAATTGTGAGAGTGAGAATGCTTCCTCAGTCCCTGAATTCTGAATGCTTTTTGAGTGAGTATGAGGAACTTCTTTCCAGTTAGGGCATTTGCACTACTTGAGTAACATATGACTATGCCAGTGATTATTGACAGTTGATGCTCCTTAACTTGTCATAGTTTGATTGCCAGGTATCTCATTACGTTCTCGATTTTCTTAAAAACCTTGCAATCTTGTTTGCAAATGGTAGTTGTGTACCTGAATCAAAGGAGTTGTTGTATATGCAATTAGTGTAGCTATTATGTATTTCTCATTGTCTGCTTAGATTAAGTTGTCGCTTGAGGACAAGCAACAATTCTAAGTTGAGGGTGTTGATGTGCTGTCAAAATAAAACATATTTGATGCCTTAAATAAGGGATTTTGTGAGTTCTTCATGCGACTATTAATGGTTTTTATGTTTTTTTGTGTTGTTTTTGCAGAAAAGTATGGTTGGCATGATTTTGAAGAAAAGTTACAGATTTTGCTGAATCATAGAACATACGAGCTCACCTATGAGTCATATCCCAATCTACGAGTTGTAGGGTGTGTTCTAGCAAGAATCAGAGACCAAAAAAGTCAAAACGCTGCTAAGTGGAGGTCACCCCAATGAGGCCATCCTACAAGTCATAGTTCTAACCATGACTCAAATAGGTAGAATCGTAGATGGAATTAGAGAGCCAAAATATTCGACCAAAAATTGAAGGCCAAGACTACGAGAGGAACATATGAGTCGTATCTCAAGTAATGGCTCGTACCTGTGTGTCACACTAGTTCAGTCCAAGATGCCAATAACCTGATACGAGACCCCGACTACAACTCGTATAGTCACCCTATGAGTCGTACCTGCAAGGCGTACCAGTTGTCAGTTGTCTTTTCTATGTCATTTTTAGGGTTCATATGTAAACACTATAAATACATTAAGTTAGGGTTTTATTAGGCAGAGGATTTTTAGGAGAATTTTTTATTTTCAGATCTTAGAAGATAGAACTTACCTTTGAATATTCTCTAAAGAATATTTTAGGGTCTTAGATTAGTTTATTATTTTCTCTTGAAAACCATTTTGGGGATAGCAAATCTTGCTTTGTACTCATTGTTTATCAATTAAGATTTTGAGTTTGCAACTTGTGGTGCCTACACTCCTCAGTGTTTTTGGTAAAATTTTCATTTATGTCTTGTATTTTCTTTTCTGCTTGTTTTGCCTTAGCTATGAGTAGCTAAGCAACCATAACTTGGGGTTGTCGGAATCATGGGTAGTTGATTTGAAATAACCTAGGTTTATTGCATTTCTACGATTGGAGTTTGCATGTAATCTCTAGTTCCCTTCATTATGATTGTCGTTTAGTGGTGGCCAAAACTAAACCCCGCCTATATCACTAGCCCAACCAAGGTAGTGACGAATAGGAAAAGGGAAGTAGATAATAGGATTTAGGGAAGTAGATAAGAGAATTTGATTGATGTGTTCTCATTTAATCAACCAAACTTGACCAAGGGAAGGTTGACTGAGACAATTTGTAATGGTTAGTTGGCACGCCATGGTGGCCGACAAAGCGCCATGGTGAAATTCGACCTTCACCTACAAAAGAGGGATGGAAGTACCTAAGTTACCATCATGCAAGCGAATGTTCAATTGTAGCTATGTAACCTAGGGTAATCGAGTCAACGAAACATGGTTAGCACAATTCCCAAGTTGTCCCTAAAATTGAGTATTTCCTTGCCTCTTAATTTAGTGTTTATTTCACTTTGTTTTTGAATCACAAACCACCCCCCACCGCCATTTAGAGATTTTAGTTATTTATGCTTAAAATGATTAGTAGTGGATTCTTGTAGTCAAGCCCCGTATTCCCTGTGGATTCGACCCTAACTTTTGGTTAGGTTAATTGTTGACAACGATCTCTTTCTTATTGCAGCATGAACATCATAAAAAAATTATGGAGTCATTGTAGGGGAATATAGCTAGGTTTTGACTTGATTTCACTATTAGTTAGTTCTAATGTTGATTTCTAGAATCTCTTGTATTTTACTTTTTGTTTTGTTTTTGTTGTTTGATTTTATTTGTAGGGTGTACTATGTTGTATGCCCAACACAAGGAGCCAACGCACGCTCCACTTAATTTGGAGATCCATTGACTACCAAGAAGAATGGCTCAAGTTAATGAGGATATCGAGGTTGAGGAGGATATGACTATGAATAAGGATATGGGAAGAGAGGAGAATCCATAACAAAGGGGTAACAGGCCACAGCTCAGGGACATCAATGAAAACTCTTACGGATTAAATCAATATCGATTGAACCCCATAATTATGGTTGTTACTAGTGCCATAGTATTGCCTCCTTTACCGGTAGATACTATGTTCACTGTATAGAGTAGATTGCTCCAAATACTCAAAAACCACGGACTATACACAAGGCTAACTTCGGAGGATCCCCACCGTCATCTCCAAAATGTGGTGTTTGTTTGCAAGAGTGTCATGGAGACACAAAGTCTTTCTCTTGATGTTGTTGGTTTAAGAATGTTTCCATAATCGTTGACTAGCAATGCAACTGTATGGTTGTCCGAGCTTCCTTCGGGTACTATTACAAGTTGGGCTAAGCTTCAGAGGGAATTCGTTGAAATATATTTTCCAAGATCTAAGATGTTGAAGCTCAAGGACCAAATTAATAACTTTGAGCAATTGTCGGGTGACTCTATTAGCACAACATGGAGAGGTTTACTAAATTCTTGAGAATGGTCTCCGATCACAAGATTGTTGATGATGCCTTAGTTGATATTTTCTATCGGGCACTTGACAAGAATAGTCAAGATTGTGCCGACACAATCATGGGAGGTATGTTCCTTGATAAACCTTTTGCATTGATAGCCGCAAGGATGGAGCAAGTGATCAAAACAAGTAGAGCATGGAGTTAGCGAGAGCGAGGTGCGATGAAACCTTCTTGTGCGCTCAATACCAACAATGAACAAGCAAAGGTAAATGAAGATATCATGGACCAACTTGCTCAACTTTGCACAAGCATCAACTTGGTTTTAAAGCAAAACCAAGAAAGTATTAAGGCAGTCATTCACCAAACTCCGAAGGCGCATATCTATGATGATCCATTCTTTGACGAAGATGCATGTTTCATGAGTAAACAAGCGACGGGATTCCGGGACAACACCTAAGGGTCCAATTCGGACTATTGAAGGCAACGGTCTAGGAATCAAGGTCATAACTTCAACCGTGATGGGGTGTATAGATACAACCGAGGTGGATACTATGAGAGATAGAGAGAGAGGGCCTGATGCCTAATGGGGAAGAAGAGAGGACTACAGGAATGTTCCTTTATGTGCCACCTCACAACCGTGATATCGGGTCAACTAACTCCAGGATTGAAGAGATGTTCAGAAAGTTGTTGATGAGGGTCGGCCACTAAGATGAGAATTTAAAGGGCATGAAAGTGGATATTTCAAGTATTAATAAGAAAATGTAGTCTCACTCGGTGGCAATTAATCAACTCAAACAACAATTTGGGTAAGTTTCTTCACAGTTGAACCAATGCCAAAAGGGCACCTTACCAAGCAATACCGTTCAAAATCCTAAAAATGAAGGGCATTATATGACGGTTATGACTAGGAGTGGCCTTTGAATATTCTCCAAGAATATTTTAGGGTTTTAGATTTATTTATTATTTTCTCTTGGAAAATCCATTTCGGGGATTGCAAATCTTGCTTTGTACTCGTTGTTGATCTATCAAACTTTTGGTTTGCAACTTATGGTGCCTACACTCCTTAGTTTTTTTTGGTATAACTTTCATTTATGTCTTGTAATTGCATTTTTGCTTATTTTGCCTTAATCATGAGTAGTTCAGCACCCACAACTTAGGGTTGTGGGAATCATGGGTAGTTGATTTGTAATACCCTAGGTTTGTTGCATTTCTATGATTGGGGTTTACGTGTATTATCTATTTCCCTTCATTATGATTGTTGTTTGGTGGTGGCAAACACTAAATCCCACCTACTATCTCTAGCCCGACCAGGTAGTGACAAATAGGAAAAGAAAAGTAGATGATAGAATTCGATTGATGCGTTCTCATTTAATCAACCAAACTTGACTAAGGGGAGGTTGACAGGGACAATGGTAACGATTAGTTGGCACGCCATAGTGGCCGACCAAGCGCCATGGTGAAATTCGACCTTCACCTTCAAAAGAGGACTAGAAAAACCTAAGTTACCATTATGCATGTGAATTTCCAATTGTAGTTATGTTACCTAGAGTAATCAAGTCAAAAAACCATGGTGAACACAATTCCCAAGTTGTCCCTAAAATTGAGTGTTTCCTCGCATCTTAGTTTAGTGTTTATTCACTTTGTTTTTGAACCACAAACCCCCTCCCCCCATTTAGAGATTTTAGTTATTTATGCTTGAGATGATTAGTAGTGGATTCTTGTAGTCAAGCACCGTATTCCATGTGGATTCGACCCTACCCTTTGGTTAGGTTTATTGTTGAAAGCGACCGTTTTCTTATTGGAGTATGAACATCATCATAGTGGCCCATATCCACACTGACATTATTTTTTGTTTTATAAGTTGGATTAGGTTTTTCTTGTATATATATATATATATATATATATATATATAGATATTATTTTTTTTCCGTTTTTTTTT
>JAABOM020030666.1:0-17439 GCA_011800125.2 Solanum clarkiae
AATCTTAAAGACTACACTTTAGAAGAAATTTATATTTGGTCCCAAACTTTACCAAATTGAACCAATTAAGGACTTACAGGTTCTAACATATATTATCAAATATATAAGTTTAAAGTTTAAACTTCTAAGTTTTCAAATCTTATAAGTTTAAACTTTAAAGTTTTTATAATCTTAAAGTTCAAACTTTAGACTTTGAGTTTAAAAGTTTAAATTTTAAAATATAAAACTTAAATTTTAAAGTTTAGAGTTTTGATGTTTTATTTTATATTTTAAAGTTTTAACTTTAATGATTTGAGTAGGAAAATATATGTTAAAAAAACTTCTAGACGTAAAGTAAAAGTAAATTCAAAATAATAATTAAAAAAAAAGACGAACAACCTATAATTTTATTATGTTACTTTAAATTGTACATACATTAGAAAAGAAACTAATTTACGCAGCCGCCTTCGAGGAAGACTTCTGTTTCAGTTAGGCCTTATTTATAGTAATATACTAATATCTTATACCACAATAAAAATCTTGTCTAAGTGATTCTAACATATCTAATATTACATTTTCCAAAATTAGTTCTTGAGCTTGTTCGCATAAAATCCATGTTGTCTTCATTGGATTCTGATACAATATTATCTATATCGACTTCAAATTGAGCCAGCAAAGTTGGACGCCCTAAATTTCTCTGCTCCACATTGTTTCAGTCTCTAAATAAAATCAAAATTTTCAAACTATCTGCTGCTAGTGAAAATCTATGATCTCCTATTTGAAATCTTGCCGCATTAAAGTGCCTTCTGAAACCACTTATGACGATGCTTAAATAGCTAGCACATCACGAACCACCTGTTGATGTTTTGAAAAAGTTTTACCGTGATTCTTCCACCATTCCAAATATTGCGGCTTCCCAGCTCTAGCCTTTATGCTTTCTGTGCCTTGGTTAATATGTTCATCAAAATTATTTTCTCCATTAGAAATAAGTCCAAAATAACTTTCTAACATATCTCAATATTGATCTCGTATCTACATATAGATGGTTTGGGTTCTTGATATTGTACTTGGTCTTCTACATTAGAATCATACAAATCATATGATTTCCTAGCTTCAGTTTTAGTGCTACTTTTAACCATTGACAAATTATATAATTGGTTATCTTCATCGTCTTTAATATCTAAATTTGAATATATCCTTTCTACCATTCGAGATGTACCTACTTCTTTGTATGTTGGGTTAAATAAACAAGCAGTTAAATAAATTTGAGGAATTGATTTTTTTTTTAAATTTTCAATCATTTTAAAACCGACTCTTTAAATTTTTGATTATTTTTAAACTGAGAAAATTTATTAGAAATAACACAAATATTTGGTTAAAAAGAACAAATAGCTGGATAATAAAGACCATAAATTTTGTTTTGTAGCTAAAATAAAAAACTTTTAAAAAGTCAATATGCTTTTTAACATCAGCATAATGATTTTCATCAAGTCGATAATCCATATCAACGTTATGGGCATTCCAATCCGTTGTAACAAATTTTCTATATTCATAAGCTATTTTAAACATTTCATATAAAGAATTCTACCTAGTTTCTACTATTTTTGAAAATTTTCTAACGGCAAGATTATATTCAATACATTGATTTTCAAATTTCTTATGTTTAGTTTTTACTTGACATTTAAAAATAAAATAACATGCAGTTTCAACTTTTACACAACCATTTTCAGACAATGATATACCATCTCTAACAATCAAATTATAAATATGTGCAACACATTTAATATAAAAACCATCATCATAATTAGGACTAAGGGTTGGTTTTAAATGATCAACAACAAGATTGTTGTTTGAAGCGTTATCTAAAACTACACTAGAAATTTCATAAAATTCTAAAATATCAAGAATTATTTGCGCTATATACGAACCAGTTTTATGTAATTTACAACTTTTATAGCCTAAAATTCTTTTTTGCATTACCCATATTTCATCAATCTAATACCCAACTACCAAAAAAAAAATCAATCCAATATTTGGTAATTATAAAATAATCATTACCAGTTATCCTACGACCTATATCAAAAGTAATTGCTAATTTATAAGTATTCTATGCAAATAAACAACGAAGATACTATACATGTCGACCTTGATAATAAAAAATGCCTTTTTAAATTGTATTTCTAGAAAAACCATTAAACGATGGATTATAAACAATTTGAATATAACGAATAAAACCCGGATTTTCAGCAAAACTAAGTGGCAAACTAGTAACAACAATCATTTTTGCAAGTTCTTCTACCGAAAACATAGAAGGGTTTAATTGCGATTGAACCATGTTTGAACTTTCTACTCTTACGGATGATTTGGGAAGGGGAGTTCTATATTATTTTTTTTGCATCCGCTATAGCTTGAGCTTGCAAAAATTCTAGTTTACAAAAATTCATCAAATGATTTTATAATGACCCGTCCCACCCCCTTTCTTGAAGTTTTTGGTTTAAACATGTTTACATTTATTACAAATTGTTATAGTTTTATCTTCATTTTGTGTCAAAAATTGCCAAACAATAGATTTTTTTGCATATCCCGTCTTGGGCCTACTAGATGGATGTACGGGGGATTGGGGGGGGGGGAGTGGACGGGAGCGGGAGTGGGAGGACTAGTAGCAGTATATGGTGGTTATGTTTCATCATCATTAAAAATATCATCATCTTTGTTGACATCTTGAATGCGCAACGTCATGGAAACTCGTAAAAATAATTAAATAAAAAATTTAATAGAATGTTTTTAGAAAAATGATTGAATTTAGAGTCGCCACCAAATTTTAAGGATAATTAAGAAATCAATTGACTATTTACAAAATAGTCCGCAAACAAAAGAATTTCAGGTAAGGGGTCAAGTTATTCTGAAGGGAAGGTATTAGCACCCTTTAGAATCCACAACTGTGGGTCCTGGCTGAACTCATTTTTTCAAATTGAGGAGGAGATACACAATATAACATAAGTATAATAATCAAAAAATATATATAAATAATGAAATAAATAACGAGATAAGGAACGTCCTAGTATTTACCTAACGTCAATAATATATACAATAATGAATAAATAAAGAATTAACTAAAATTGTTCAGTCTTTTTTAATGGGGAGGCCTCGAAATCCGATGAGTAGACTTTTCATTAGCAAGTTTAACAAATAATAAAATTAAACTAATAAATTTGAATTTTAACATGTAACAGATATGAATATAAACTAACTTTTTTTTTGTCTTTTTGAATGGAAAGGCCTCAAAATCCAACGGATAGATTCGTTACTGGCTAATTTTAACAAACAATATGCGCATGAACTTAAACAAAAATCTCTAAATTTTAAAATATAATAAATATTAGTTTAAACTAAATTTCTCCGTATTTTTGAATGTGGAGGCCTCGAAATCCTATGGATAGATTCGTCATTGGCCATTTTTAACATCTTCCAAACACAACATCATATGTAATTAAAAGGAATACAAAATAGATGAAACAACTAGCTAACAATAATTTAGGTGGCAACAACTTAATTCACTGGAAATTGTTTTCAAAAGATGCATGAGACTAATTCTAAACTAAATCAAGAGCAACAAAATAGTAGCTAATAAACAAAAAATAGAGTGAAAATCATGAAACACAAAAAGCTATTAGTAGAAAATGAACAAAATTGAACAACAATTAACAAATAACATAGCTAAATGAAAATAGTCGCAAATAGTATTTGAAAGTCAAAACACAACTAAATCAAATGAAAATCAGTCAAATTCATAACCACAGGAGCACTAAAATAAGCTCAAACAGAAAATAACTCATCCAAGCTTGAAACTATGGCATCACTGAAAAATAGAGTAAAATAATGTGACGGAATAGAAAAAGTATCACCAGATTTGGAGCAATGCTAGAGTTTAGAGCTTGGAGCTTGTGGTGCCACCAGAGAAGAGATGGCTCCGCCGGATGTTGATGTTGTTGGGGAGCGTCTGGTGGCTGATTTTAAGTTGTTTCGAGGATGCTTTAGCGGCTGATTGCTGTGCTACTATTGGGTGTGGTATTTTTAGGCGTTTTACAGGTCAGTGGTGGTTGTTTCGAGCTGCTGGACAGAGGGGTTTTGGGCTGATTGTTAGGTGGAGGAAGATAGGGTTTTCTAGTGGTGTTTTGGTCCTTTCTGGGTTGGTTTTGGGGGGGGGGGGTTCAGGGGTCATTTGGTTGTTGTTTCATGCCGAATTTTGGTGGTTGGTCTAAGCTGCCATGGTGATGAGTTTCGTGACACTGCTTTGGGACTGTTTTCTAGTGGTTGAGGGTGGTATGGCTTGGTGGATTTGGACTAAAAATGAGGTTTTAAGACTGTATCAGGTGGTATTTGGATGCTATTATGGACTGAAAATGGGGTCGGAACAGTAGGGTTTTGGGCTGATGGTTGATGACTGTTTGGTGGAGCTCATGTGGGGTTTTAATGATTTTCCGATGGAGGAAAGGGGTCTGGTTTGGTGGAATTTTGGGGAAGAAGATTCTGGTTTGGTGGCTGTGGAGAGGAGAGAGGGGCTGGAAATAGAGGTTTTTCGGCGAAGTCCACCAAATTCTGGTAGTGGTGGCGGAGATGCGAACAATATGTGGGACACTACTGCTGGATGCATTAAAAGAGTAGCTACCGAGGTACTAGAGGTTTCGAGAGGGACCCTTGGTCGATGTCAAGGCTATTTCTGGTGGAATGACAAAGTCCAAAGCAAAGTGAAAGCTAAGAAGATTACTTATACAAAGTGGTTAGAGTGTAGGGATGAGGATGCAAAGCGAAGGATTAAGGAGTCCTATAAGATGACAAAGATAGAAGTAAAGATGGTGGTGACAAATGCTAAGACTTCAGCATTTGAGCGCCTATATGTGGAGCTGAGTGATAAAGGCGGGGACAAGAGATTGTATAGGCTCGCTAAAGAGAGAGAAAGGAAAGCTCGCAACTTGGCCCAAGTGAAGTGCATCAAGGATGAGGAGAGTGAGGTGTTGGTGGATGAGACTTTCATTAAGCTAAAGTGGCAAACATACTTTCATAAACTCTTAAATGAAAAAAGAGATAGGGATATTGAGTTAGGGGAATTAGTACACTCTATAAAGCAGTGAGATTTTGGTTATTGCAGACGGATCAGAGTTGAGGAGGTTAGATGTGCTATTAGTAGGATGAAGAGAGGGAGGGCGATCAAACCCGATAAGATGCCGGTAGAGTTTTAGAAGAACACTGTCAAAGATGGCATAGAGTAGTTGACTAGACTAGTCAATGCTATTGCGAAGACTACCAAGTTGACCGATGAATAGAGGACTAGTATAATGGTTCCATTGTACAAGAACAAGGGTGATATTCAAACTTGTAACAATTATAGGGGCATCAAGTTGTTAAGCCACACTATGAATGTATGAGAGAGAGTGGTGGAGATGAGGGTGAGAGAAGGAGTGTCTATTTCAGAAAATTAGTTTGGATTCATGCTGGGGCGGTCGACTACTGAAGTGATCCATCTTGTTCAGAGATTAGTGGAGAAGTATGGGGAAAGAAAATATGGTGTTCATTGATCTCAAGAAGGCCTATGACAAGGTTCCGAGGGATGTTCTTTGGAGGTGTCTAGATGTGAAAGGTGTTCTATGGAGCATATTAGAGTGATAAACGACATGTACAATAGAGCCAAAACTCGAGTAAGAATGGTGGAGGAGACTCGGGTATTTTCCTATGGAGATGGGACTTCATCAAGGATCTGTGTTGAACTCTTTTCTGTTTGCCTTAGTGATGGATGAGCTAATACGGTCTACTCAAGAGGAGGTTCCATGGTGTATGCTATTTGCATATGACATCATATTGATTGATGAACTCCAGGTTAAAGTTAATGATATATTAGAGGTTTGGAGACACGCTTTGGAATCCAAAGAGTTCAAACTGAGCAGGACCAAAACAGAATTCTTGGAGTGCAAATTTACTATTATAAGGGATGAAGCAGACGTTGATATGAAGCTTTCTACCCAGACTATCCCCAAGAGAGGGAACTTTAAATATCTTGGGACCATCATCTAGAGTAGTGGTGATACTGATGATGATGTCACACATCGTATTTGTGACAGCTTGGATGAAATGGAGGCTTACCTCAGAAGTACTGTGTTATAAGAAGATATCGCCTAAACTCAAAGGTAAGTTTTATAGGATGATGGTTAGACCGCCTTTGCTATATGGGGTGGATTATTGGCCAATAAAGAACTCATATGTTCAGAATATGCAGGTCGTGAAGATGAGGATGTTGAGATAGATGTATGGACATAAGCAAACTTAATGAGTGGAAGATGTTTATCCCAACTACCCTTAAAATCCAAAGAACAAGATCAAAGCATATCCTTAAGAGTTTGGATAGTCCTCTCAGCTTGACCATCCGTTTGAGGTTGAAAAGACATGCTAAGCTTAACTTTGGTACCAAGACCTCTTTGGAAGGACCTCCAAATGTGAGAAGTGAATTGAGCACCATGATCCAATATGATAGACAAGGTCACCCCATTGAATCTAACCAACTCATGAATGTACAACTTGGCATAACCTTCGGCGCCATAAGTGGTTTTGACCGTAGGAAGTGAGCCGACTTTATCATTCTATCCACAACAACCCAAATAGAGTAAAAATGTTTCCTAGTCTTAGGCAACACAACCACAAGATCCATGTTGATCTCTTCCCACTACCAAGTGAGAATCTCTATATCTTGAGCTAGGCCACCAGGCCTTTGATGTTCCGCCTTCACTTGTTGGCAATTGTGACATCCAGATATGAACTTGGCAATGTCTCTCTTCATACCACCCCGCCAATTCACCTCCTTCAAGTCTCTATACTTCTTTGTAGAACCGGGGTGAATGGAATAGGATAAATTTTGGGCCTCCTTCAAAATCAATTCTTTCAAATCAACAACATTTAACACACATAATCTACCTTGGTACCTAAGGGCACCATCTCCCCCTTGGGAGAAAACCTCCACTTTACCATCTCTCACTAAGGCCTTCAACTCTAGCAAGGTGGGGTCAAGATCTTGTTTTGCCTTACCTCCTCAATCAAAGATGACTTAGAACCATCAACAACTACTACACCACCATTATAAACTTCATCCAACCTAACCCCCAAACTAGTCAACCGGTGAACCTCTCTGGCCACCCCTTTGCCATCATCATCAACATGAGCTATACTACCCATAGACACCCTACTTAGAGCATCGACCGTAACAGTAGCTTTTTCGGGCTGATAATGCACCCTCATATCATAACCTTTAAAGAGATCTAACCATCTTCTTTGTCTTAACTTAAGATCTTTTTGGGTGAACACGTATTAGAAACTCTTGTGGTCGGTAAACACATCAACATGAACCCCATATAAGTAGTGACGCCAAATTTTCAAAGCAAATACCACAACCACTAATTCAAGATCATGGGTGGGATAATTCTTCTCGTGCACCCTAAGTTGTCTAGAGGCATATGCTATCACCTTACCATTTTGCATCAAAATACACCCTAAATCAATTGTTGAGCCATCACAATATACAACAAATCCCTCCAACCCTTCTGGTAGAGTCAAGATAGGAGAAGAGACAAGCTTATTTGAAGTTTGGAAACTCTTTTCACACTCATCGAACCCACAAATTTTACCTTCTTTTTGTTAAATTAGTCATAGGAGAAGCAATAGAAGAGAAACCATTTACAAACCTCCGGTAGTAACCCGTCAAACCCAAGAAACTTCTAATGTCCGATGGAGTCAAAGGTCTAGGCAAATTTCTAATCAACTTCGTCTTCTTAGCATCCACCTTAATGCCATCACCCGACACCACATGCCCTAGAAAAGTAACATCTTTCAACTAAAACTCACATTTTTCATGTTTTGCATACAACCCCACCTCCCTCGATATTTACAACGCCACTCTCAAGTGATTTACATGCTCCTCCTCATTATGGGTATAAATCAAGATATCATCAATAAAAACCATCACAAACAAGTCAAGGTAGGGTTTAAATACTCTATTCATGAGGTCTATGGATATTGTTAGTGCATTAGTCAAGAAAAAGAACATAACCACAAACTCAAAGTGCCCATACCGACTTCAGAAAGCCGTCTTGGGAAAATTACACTCTCTCACTTTGATTTGGTGATACTAGACTGAAGATCAGTCTTAGAGAAGTTGATCAAAAAGGTCATTAATCCTTGGTAGAGGGTATTTGTTCTTTATGGTGACTCTATTAAGTTAACAATAATCAATGTACATCCTCAAAGAGCCATCCTATTTCTTCAAAAATAACACCGGTGCACCCCAAGGTGACTTACTAGGCCTTATGAAACCTTTTTCCAAAAAATCCATCAATTTCTCCTTCATCGCCACCGGGGCCATGCAATAAGGGGGAATAGAAATGGGTTGAGTATAGGGAAGGAGGTCTATACCAAAGTCTGTTTCCCTTTCAGGAGGAACACTGGGAAGCTCATCTAGAAAGACATCAAGGAACTCGTTAACCATCAGAATCGACTCAATAGGAAGGACTTTGGACTCAACATCCCTAACCCTCACAAAATGATATAGATAACCCTTAGATATCAACTTTTGGGCTTTAATGTAAGAAATAAATCTACTATTGACCACCACATCACAATTTTCCCACCCAAGGACAAGCTCATTAGGGAATTTAAATTTAACCCTACGGGTTCTACAATCAATAGAAGAATAATATGTGTGCAACCAATCCATCCCAAGAATGAAATCAAAATCCACCATATATAATTCAACAAAATCACAAGGAAAGATTTTATGCAAAATGGACACAAGACAATTTCTATAGACTCTTCTAGCAACAATGGACTCACCAAAAGGGTTTGACACTTCATAAGTTCACATAACAATTAGGGACTAACATGAAGCTTTTTGGCAACAAAAGGAGTAATAAAAGAAAGAGTGGCACCCGAGTCTATCAATGCATACACATCAAATTAAAAAAACTTTAACCTACCGGTAACGACATCAGGCACCTCATCCATCCCTTGTCTCTCTTGAAGAGCATATAATTTATTTTTCCTTGGAACACCCCCTTGTTAGCCTCCCTTTTCCCTTAGTCCCGTATTTGTACCTTGGCCTTGTGGAGGACAATCTCTACCTTTATTTTGAGCATGAAGACAATCAATCACATTATGACCCACTTCACCACAACCATATCAAGCATTAGAGTTCCTCACACATGGGCCATTATGGTTCTTACCACATCTTTTGCATATAGGGTTAGGCACTCCACCACCACTACCTTAGAATCTTGGATTATCATTAGCAAATCTCCTATAAGGAGCATTAGAAGACCCTTGGCCCTGGGACTTGTGGCCTTAAGGAAACCGGCCTCCCTTGAAACCTTGGAATCCACCTTCAAAATGAGCCCTCTTCAACTCACCACTTATTCTCTTTCTAAGCTTTTCCCCTTCTAGTTGTTCGGCATATGTCATGAGGCGGGACAAATCCATATCACCCACTAACATGGTGGTACAACACTCCTCATTAACCAAGTCGGACACACCCGATATAAATTTGTTCATCCTTGATCTCGGCTCAGCAACCAATTGTAGGGCATACTTGGAGAGTTGGTTGAACTTGAGGGCATGCTCCCTCACACTCATGGAACCTTGCTTAAGGTTCATAAACTCCATCAATTTAGCCCCCCTTAGCTTGATAGGAAAGAACCAGTTGAGGAATGCGACTTTGAACTTGCCCCAAGGAATAGCTTCATTATCTCTCCTCTTTGACTTCTATTGTGGAAACCAAATTTGTGCCACCCCTTTAAGTTGGTAGGCCGCCAACTCCGCATTTTCCTCTGAATTGACCCACATGATAGATAGCACTTGGTAAACCTTATCGATGAACTCTTAGGAATCCTCTTCCGGTTTGGACCCATGGAACTCTGGTTGGTTCATTCTAGTGAAATCCCTCACCCTAGAAGCCAGAGTGGGAGCATTAGGGGCTTGGACCCCTTGGTGTTTGGTTGGTCATAGCACGAGCCAAAGTTGTAATAGCATCTCGGAACTCATCTTGGGCCACACCTCCACCTTGAGGAGCTTGAGGAGTGGGAGGGTCTGGTTGCTCCTCATGTGTACGGGCTCTGCTTTGTCTCCCTCTTGGCATCGGCATGATCTAGAAGAGAAAAAGAGCATTCGTTAGGAGAAAAACCTTACACTCATATCTAATGCACGATATAGATCATAAACAAGTGGAACATTTCCTAAAACACCTGATAGCCTCCAATTCATAGTTGTGACGTGCTTCACAATAATGAAAAGAATTTAAACAGGGCCTAGATGTGACATGACGAATGGGGAACCCAAAGGAACCTCAAACAAGACTCTTAGCATATCAATCACACATCCTTGGTTGCGAAAGCAAAATAAGAAACAACAAGAGATATAAATAAGGGAAATGGGAATAAGGAAGGTTTTTGATAATCATAAAAAATTTCAAGAGTTAAGCTCGTAGCATAATTACATCTAAATATCCAACAATACCTTTAACATGGAATGCGTGGCGGCCAAGACACTTTCCGAGCTCACTCTCATAATATTAAGTGTTCAACACAAAGAGGTATAAAATAGTAAGAGTAACATAGATAGTGTCCCTGGACTTGAGGACTCACCAAAGCTTATCTCCAAAGCACTGAACTAGTCGCGTAGAGGATGATCAAGAGGTGCTCTGGTATCTACATTATAACATCATGTAGACATAGAGTATGCATTAGTACGTCTGAATGTACTAAGTACGTAGGATGCAATGCAACAAGACATAAGCCAACATAGTCAAAATGCATAATCATAAGTAATGTATAAGTATAATATCAATATGACATGCATGGTCAATGCTTGAAGTAAAACATGCTTGTAAATCATATAACTTGCAAAATATATATTACATGTGTGGGAAGAGACGATAACCAACATAGACCAAGCGAACTACTACTTGGAATACAAGGCATGTCACCCCTTCGTAAGGTGATTGAAGTATCCACCCCTTAACAAGGTATTGGGCATGTCACCCTCCAAGAGGGTGATCGAGGTATCCACTCATCAACATGGTAATCAAGCATATCAACCCCCAACAAGGTGATCGAGGCACTCACCCCTCAACATGGTGATTGGGCATATCACTGCCAACAAGGTGATCGAGGTATCTCACCCCTCAACATGGTGATTGGGTATGTCATCCCCTAGCAAGGTGATTGAGGCATGACACCCTCTCAACAAGGTGATTGGGCATATCAACCCCCAACAAGGTGTGGTGTACTTGCAACACCATAGATAATTCTAATGAATTCAATGCATACATGCAAGCTCTTAATCATCATAAAGTGAGTTGACTTGTAGACTATGTAATAGATCATCAATAACTTGGGAATCCTTGTCAAGACATTTTATCAAACACTTGGTGGGTTCATAATGCTTCTTCAAAATCATGCAATTCAAGAGTGAAACAATACGAGATAATGCAATGTCCCACCAACACATAGTAAAACCCTCATATAGGGTACCTTGAAATGCATTATCAAACCTCATAAGAGAGCATAGTTTCATAGCTCAAAACATGCATAGTCTCAATTTAAAAAACCAATTCATAGTATAAGATTAATATTGATAGACATGCATACTCATTCAATATTTCATAAAAGCCCAACATAATTTATAATCAAAATCTATAATAAGGATACCTATAGATGTTACAACTTGAAAACATGCAAGTTTCATAAAAAGAAGGATTTGGCTCCATAGTTGAAAGGACCCAATTGATGAAACCCACATACCTCAAACTTGGATCTTCTTGAGATGAGCTTGAAGAGAATCCTTAAGTTACAAAGTTAGGCTTGAAATCGTTGAAATTTGAATGCGATATTTGGTTAAGTCTTGGAGAGGGTTGGAGAGGGTCTTGAGTGATGTAGAGTTGAAAATTGCTAAGTATGGGTGTTTTTACACATAAGTTGGCATGGGTCTATGAACCCACTGCCCTTGGTCGAGATAGAAATGCCAAGGCATAGCATACGCTAGTTTGTATCCTTGGCATGATGCGAAGCCATTGCATAACCCAATCTTGTACTGCCCTACGCCCCTAGCATGTCGCAGCCAGGATGTGGACAGACACGGGATAAGAAAAATTAGCAAAAAATATTATTTGCTACGGATCCTCTAAAATCTGGGTTATACCCATCTCCAACTCAATTTGGCCTTCTAATCTAGAATATGAAGTTGAATTTATGATATCACACACGGATTTTGAGATATTTGGAAATTACGAGTATGGGATTTTTGAAGAACATTTTTGGGGCGTTTCATTTCATCAAACATATGGTGGGTTCATGACACTTGTTCAAAATCATGCAACTCAAGAGTATAACAAAAAGGAGTAAATCAATTCAAATCAACCCACCAATATTGCAGTAAAACCCTCATTTTGGGTATCTTGAAATTCATCTCAAAATTCACAAATAGTTCATAGTTTTCGTAGTTCACATCATACAAAATGTCAATAGATATAAATCAACTCATGGTATGAGATTAAAATGGATATTCATGCATAATTAATCAATACTTGATAAAATCTAACATAATTTGCATTTATAATTCATAATAAGAGATACCTATAAGTAATACAACTTGAAATCATGTAATTTTCATAAAATGAGAAGGTTTGGCTCCAGAGGTGAAAAGATCCATGGATGAAGACCCACATACCTTAACCTTGAATCTCATGGAGTACACTTAAAAGAGACTTGAAGCTTGGATTGGGTTCCTGAAATTCCAAAGTTCTTCTTGAGGTCCTTGAATTTGACTGGAAGTTTTGATAATGATTTGAAGAGGTTTAGAGAGGGTTTTTGTGAGTTCTAGAGTTGAAAATGACTTCACGTTTAAATGGGCATTCGGTTATTACCCCAGTGTCCTGGATGAAATAAGAAAATTGGGGAAAATTATTCATAGGTCCACATCCCAGCCACGACACGGACCAGACACGCAGTGTCCAAATACATAATGGTACGCCCCAGGTGCGTCATGGCCTGGGCGCGCAGGGCCACTAAAAAATGTAAATTAGTGAAAATTATTTTTCACTATGGATCTTCTAAAATTCGGGTTTTACCCATTTTAGACTCAATGTTTCTCCCTAATCGAGAATATGAAGTCGAATTTCTTAAGTCACGCATGAATCTTAAGATATATAGAAATTACGATTATGAGGCATTTCGAAATACATGAGGGATGTTTCACTCTAGCTCTTCCTGCTCTGTAAGCCCCGTACGTAAGTGTATATCATTTGGATCATCATCCTTTGTGTGAGGTATCTTCCCCTAGGAAGATGGAATGGGCTCCTTAGAAGAAAAAATATCTACCACTAGCACTAGAGGCGTAGTCTTTAGGAGTGGAACCGGTGCTGCCAGTACTGCTGTCATATCGGCCCGATGCTGCTAGATCTCCGTCTGAGGGCCATCAAGTGTAATGGTTGGGTTGTGCTTAGGCTCTGCTATACTCTCTCCTTGAAGGCGTCAATGCGAGCGTCCACGATGGAGAGATAATCCTAAATAGTACTGATCGTGAATGCCTACATACGACTCTCTAAATCTGAAATGTCCTGGCAGATCGATGGCCTAATCTGTTGCACTAACTGAGTTAACTACAACACAGCATGAGATAACCTCTGCGCCATGGCTTGTATAGAGATGACAGACACATAAACCATACCCATGGGAGTAACATGTGATGTGGCCTGTGGTGCAGGAATAAAAGTAGTGGGCCCTCTATCCTCATTTTCTTGGTGCTGTGGGGGCCACTCCTCAATAGTAGCAGTGGTGGCAGTGGTAGTATATGAACTCTCAGGTGGTGGTTCTGGGGAAAATATCTCAAATATATAAGTAGGTTGTGCTTGCTGGAGTGCCATCAGGTTTTCTTCAGCCTTAATCAAGTTGGGATCTAAGGTACGCTAGGCCTCAATCAGTTGGTCTGGCTGGTACAAACTCTCCACCCTCGACTCTAGACAGAATCTGTTGACATGACCCAAGCCTAGGGCCTAGATGTGACCGGCGAATGGGAAACCCGAAGAAAGCCTAAACAAGCCTCATAACATGTCATTACACATCATCGATTGCGAAAATAATAGAATACAACAAGGAATAGTAAATTAGGACAACTAGGGATAAGGGAACACTTTCATATCATAAACAACAAGAGTGAATAAAGTCAAAACACAATGCATAGATACATAACGTGTCCAACAATACCTCTACTATATAGATAAGAGCGGGGGCTAAGACAAAGCAACCGACTTACCATCATAGTCAATACGTAAGTCAACGAGAGAAAGTCTTAAACATAGCAAGAGATCATAAGTAACATCTCCAGAATGGAGGACTCACCAATAAGCTCGATAAAAGTCGTACTAGCCATGTGAAAGAGGAGGATGATCAAGCGGTACACTGATTCCTACATGTTGATATCATGTAGGCATAGAGTATGAGTTAGTACATTAAATGTAATAAGTATGTATAATGCAATGCAACAAGAGGTAGGCATCGTAGGAAAAATGCATAATCATAGCAATGAATAGCATACTAACAATATGACATGTATGAATGATGCTTGAAGTGAAACCATGCTTATATAGAACATAATACGAGTGTAAGGAGTGACCATTATAGTGCAAGCCAAATCCTACCACCCCCTGGATAGGTGCATGAGGTACGAACCCCTTCATGAGGTTGATAGAGTACAAACTCCCACCAAGGTTGACGGAGTACAAACCCCCCATCAAGGTTGGCAGAGTACAAACCCCCCATCAAGGTTAATGGGTACCAACCCCCAACAAGGTTACCCGGGCCTACTACTACTCAAGCTAGGCGACCAAGGTACCGACCCTTGATAGGTTACTTGGGCCTACAACCCCCCGAGCTAGGCTTGGTTATCTCCAACACAATATAGAGATAATATCGTGTATATATATATATATACACACACACACACACACACTCCTTTCATCACCATATATGTATACATTCCTTTTTCATCATCATTCCATCATTATTTCATCATCATATCATCATTATTTCATCATCATTTAATCATTCAACTCATAATACATGCATTGGACCTTCAATCCCTCAAGAATCCATAACTGGCCATTTTATCAAACACTTAGAGGATATGTAATGCTAATGTAAAATTATGAAATTCAAGAGTGAAATCATGCTAGAAAGTTCAATGTAAAATCTTCAATAGATACTTCGTAACACCCTCAAGCAATATACATCAGAACTCTTCATAAAATCTTATAATAAACCTTAGATTTATAGCAAAAAATATGGTAAAACAGTCACAATTTCATGAACCCCAACATGGTGTGCTGTGATTTTCATCATAGATAAGACCCATGAATAAATCAACTTTAAATCATGCAATTTTGGGTAAAAGATCTTGGGTATCATGAGTGAAAGGAAACCATGAAAAAAGCACACATACCTTAGCTTTAGAGATGAAATTTATGAAGAATGAAGATGGAGACTTGAAGCTTGAGTAAAATCCTTGAGATCCGGGAGAGGGTTTGAGACTTGAATTTAGGAGTAAAATATTTAGCTAAGTATTTAAATGAGTATTGGGGAATGTTTAGAATGATATGAGGGTGAAAAATGACTAAATATAGGTATATTCACATTTGGGAACACTTAGGCCCAAGACTCAAAAGTCGTGGACCGTAAGAGAAATAACTAGGCAAAATTTACATAGGTCCGCGTCACAACACTGTTGCAGACCGATTCTTGAAATTGAAATTTTAGAAATTTGGAATTGTGATTCGATTGCTCTAAATTTTAGGTTAGACCCATTTTCCACTTAAAATGACCCCCTGATCAAGAATATGAAGTTGAATTTTTGATATTCCACACAAATTTTGAGATATATGGAAATTACGATTTCAGGCACTTTTGAGGCATATTTTCGGGTACTTTTTGGGGTTGTTACACCTGTATATCAAGAAAGGGAATGGGATAGAGGTGGACCTATTTAGGGTGGCCCCATGAATCTTCTCAGCAATGAGGTGGCCCAATTAATGTAATAGCCAGCCAAGATACTGGCAACTAGTACTTAACACTCCGACGTCAATGTATTATCAGCAAGAGTAGTCCTAATGAATGATTGAAAAATCCCCCACCAAAACTTGGTGGGAAACTAAAGAAACCTTGACAATTAGCTCTGAGTGTGTGGCAACCCAGGCAGGTTCCAGACCCCGCTTAGTAATATAACTAGCCAACCATCTCATCAAGCTGGCTGGTCGCTCAGGATCTCTCATCACCAGTGTATACCTTGTCTACCGCATCCTATAGTTGACTCTGTGGTAGATCTAGGGGAAGGGAAGTTTGGTCCAAAAAGCATCCAGCGAATGGTGGTCCCTGATATATCCACTTGCTGGACCTTCACTCTTGTCTAGTCAATCTGGGTTGTGCGACGGGCTTCTTCCCCTTGGGAAGAGTGTTGTGTATCATAGTTGTATATGAAGCATAAAAATCCCTCACCATAGTCACGAAGTATCGTCCAAGTAGTGTGTGAGCCACTGAAGCCCATAGTAAATCATCATGTCTTAGAGACCAGGAGCATAGTCAAATCGGTCTGAGATAACTCTAGGCTCCTCAAAAATGGAGCGGGATGGCTTGCCTCACTCTGTCTGCCGCTGGCCTTTCGTATAGATATCACACATAGCTGCAACACACCACTGACTAGTAGGGGCATCAGGTGGAGATGGTGATGATCGGGGTGCTGCGGAGGACTCTATCTCTGATCCATCCTCAGAGCCAGCCTCAAAGCTGAACTCTTTTGTAGAGTCAGCTGGGGTGAATTTCTCTCATTATTTCCTTCCTTATTAGACTAGGGAGTGCAAACGATGAGAGCTTGAGTCCGCCTAGCGCTGGTAGTAGCTATGGTCTGTGGTCGATCTGCCTTTAGGTCTGGGTTGACCCCGAGGTACTTTAGTGAGCCACTCAGTGCAATGGTCTACTCATCATTCGAAGACTCATCTCTGAGCCTGTCACGCCCCAAGTCCCTTTAGGGCGGACTGGCACCCATTGCCGATAAGGCCTGGGAGAACCAACCTATAACTATGCGCTCACTATACATATTAGGAGGGGTTTCTACATTTAGCATGCCTTAATGTAGATAAACAGTGATAATTAGCTAAGAGGAAATGCATATGACTAGGCCGTTGGGGCCACGATGTCTAAAGTACGAGACATGATTTCACTTTTACTTTACATAGTCTACAAAGCCTCTAAATAAAGAAAACATCTGAAAAGGGTCGGAACAGGCCCCGCCTCAACCAACTATACAAATAAACATAAGCTCTAGACATATACAAAGCCTCGAAGCAACCTGGAGCTTGATGACAGTAGCTGAATATCCTGTACT
>JAABOM020030687.1:0-17438 GCA_011800125.2 Solanum clarkiae
TTGAGGAATTAAAGGTCCAATGCATGTCGTATGAGATGAATGACTATATGATGATGAAATGATAATGGAATGATGATTGAATGACGATGAAAAGAAATGTATGTATATGATGATGAAAGGAGTATATATATATATATATATATATATATATATGATATTATCTCTATATAGTGTTGGGGATGACCAAGCCAAGCTCGGGTAGTTGTTATCACGCCCCAAAATAGGGCCTAGACGTGATACGACGAATGGGGAGCCCAAAGGGTCCCCAAACAAGACTCTTAACTTATCATTGCATATCATTGGTCATGAAAGTATTTAAATGAAAATAAGAGTAGAAGTAGGGGAAACAACACTAAGGGAAAAACTTGCATAATATCATAATCGAGAGACAAAGAGTCAAGGCTCATATCATGGATACATAACATGTCCAAAAAAACTTCTACTACAAAGTTAAGAGTGGGGGCCAAGACAAAGCAACCGGGCTCACCCTCATAGTCAAAATAGAAAATAAAGATGAGTGTCTCAATACATAATAAGAGAAACATATACTAAGGTCCCCGAAGTGGAGTACTCACAAACTAGCTTGAGTAGTACCGAACAAACCACGTGGAGGAGGAGAATGATCAAGTTGGTATTCGATTCCTACATGGTGATATCATGTAGGCAAGAATATGCGTTAGTACGTTTGAATGTACTAAGTATGTAGATGCAATGCAACAAGAGATAGGCGTTATAATCAAAATGCATAGCAATAGGCAATAGCCATAATGTAACAACATGGCATGTATGATAAATGCATAAGAAAAACATGCTTAAGTAGCTCATGCTTATATAGGATATCATATGTGTAGAAGAGACCAAGCTAGATTTCCAAAGTAAAAACCCCTTGGTAGGTTAGTGATGATGTTGCCCCATCACTTAGTCGGTGAAGTACTAATCCTTCACTCAGTTGGTGATGATGCCCCCATCACCTAGGTGGAGAAGTACAAACCCTTCACTCAGTTGATGAGCACAAACCCCCATCTCGGTTAGTGATGATGCCGCCCCATCACTCGGTAGAGAAGTACAAACCCTTCACTCGGTTGATGAGTACAAACCCCCATCTCGGTAATCTGGGTTCCTAGATTCCCTGGATTGGGCATGCTGTAATGCAACACTTTATATAGAGTATATCATATACATAAACTCATTTCATCATCATATAGTCAATCATATCATATTTCATGCTTTGGACCTTCAACTCCTCTACAAACCACATCCGGACATTTTATCAAATACTTAGAGGGTGTGTAATGCTAGTATAAAATGATGAAATATAGAGGTGAAATCATGCAAGAAAATCCATTGTAAAACCATCATTCATCACCTTGCAACACCCTCAAGAAACACATATCAAAACCTCTCCTCAAGTCTAACAATAGGTCAAAGATTTATAGCTCAAAACATAGCAAAACAGTCACAATTTCTCATAGCTTTAACATAGTGTGCATGAATTTCATAATAAGCAAGACCCATTTGTAAATCAACTTTAAATCATGAAATTTGAGTAAAAAGAGATTAGGGAACCATGGGTGGAAGAACCAATGATTGAAACCTACATACCTTATCTTCGGAGATGAACTTGGTGAAGATTGGAATGGAGACTTGAAACTTGAAGAAGAACCTTGATGAAATCCTTAAGATTGGTCTTGAGTTTTGGGACTTGAATTTAGGGTGAAATATAAGGCTGTGTTTGAGAGGATAATGGAGAATGTTAAGGATGATATGAGGGTGAAATAAAGCTAAGTATAGGTATTTTGAAGTATGGGAACCCTCAGGCCAAAGACTTGAAAGTCTTGGACCAAATTAAAGAAAAGGACCAAAATAATACTGCTTCGCGTTGTGGAAGAGACGTAGATTACTCACAGGAGTTTGCATTTCTACACATACGAGTTTAAGAAAAACAGGTATAAATTCTTCATCTGAACTCGGAATGAAGTGAAACCAAGTGCGTTGGAAAGATAATTCAAAGAGCTTTAATTTGGTAGGTCATGGGCCACCCAATTTTTGTGTGCTAAGTGATATTCCCCTTTAAAGTTGACCCTCCTAAATCGCATTTTTGTGATTTTTGGATTTTGATAGGGTTGCTCTAAAATTCGGGTTAGACCCATTTCCCACACAATTTTGCCCCCTGAACAAGAATATGATGTTAGATTTTTGAAATAACAAATGAATTTTTAGATATATAGAAATTATGATACCGGGCAATTCCAAGGCACATTTTCAGGCACTTTTTGGGGTCGTTTCAATATCTCCCCCTTGGGAACATTCGTCGCCGAATGTAAAAGAAATGTATATGAAAGAGTGATAACAAAAAAAATTAGCCCCAACAAGAATGCAACATTACATTTAAAATACCACTTTCAAAATCTCAACATAAGTGTAAAATCATCATAAACTTGCCAACTTAAACATTAATGATATTAATGACATAGGGGCTGGAACATAGGACTTGGAATCACATGAAGGACTTAGTCACTATCTTAGGCTTGGTTAGAGTGAATGAGGTATGAATATCGCTCCCATAAGACTGCTTTGGCTTCCTTGGAGACACCCTTGACTTGATTATCCTTTCAAGAGGGCCTTAATGAACACCACATCCTCATTAATCAACCTCTCCACTCGTCCATCCAACATCTACACCAGGACCTTCCCTTAAGCCAACTTGTCCTCCACATCACCCAAAATCTGAAAGAGCAGTATAGCACTCGAGTCACCAACACGTCCCATCAACCCAGAAGCATGAAGAACCAGACTAACCAGACCTCTATCCATAGGCAATCCCCAATCTTATGCAACCTTACCAACTTCTCTCTTCATCCTATAAGGACTCACAACCATAACTCATTTGTTAACCCTAATCACACCTATTCTACTTGTCGTCACGAACTACCATCTCCCCCTTGAGAGACTACCTCCACTCTATCATCTTTGCACCCAAAACTTCCAACTCTAATAAGGCAGAATCAAGGCCTTGCTTAATCTAGGCGGAATCAAGGCCTTGTTTAATCTAGGCCTCTTAACCAAAGAAGATTTAGAACCATCAAGAATGCCACACTACCATGCTCAACTTCCCTCAACCTAACTTCCAATCTAAAAATTAATGGACCCCACTAGTCTCCTCCTTGCCACCATCAACAACACATGCTAGGCTACCTAGAGCACCAACCGCAATATTAGCCTTACTGGGGAAAAATAATGCACACTCATTTCATAATCCTTAAAGAATTCTAACCACCTTCTTGCTATCCACAATGCACACCTATCATATTTGGCAAACAATCTCTCATCGTCCAAGACTTGCAGCACTACCCCCAAATGATTCACTAGCTCTAAACAAATCAATACCCCATCACAAGAGTCCACCACAAACATATCACGATAGGGTTTTAAGACCATATTTAAGAAACCCATAGACACTACCAGTGCATAAGCCAACCAAACAACTCCACCAATATTCTAAATGATCATTCATAGTTCTAAAGGATGGTTAGGGATATCGCCTACCCTCCTCCACACTTGAGAACAAAACCCGAACCTCAAATCAACCTTAGAGAAGTGACTAACCCATTGTAGTTGACTAAATAGATTGACCATCCTTAACCATCATATTACAACCTTACAGGTTCTACACTCATTGCAAGCATGCTATGCAAGTAGTCCAAATTACCCCAAGATCTCCAATCCATCAAGCTAAGTCTAAATAAGATCACAAGATAAGACTCTATGCAACGATAACATAGGGAAACCCTTATAGATCTCTTCTAGCCACTATAGGTTCATGCAACCATTCGGGACACACACATGAATCCGGTTAACACAAAGGAATCACACAGGAGATAGCAACTCCTGGACCTATCAAATCACCCTATTCAAAACGTCGGTCACAATATTATCCTTACTTAGTGTCAACTATGTCACAAGAGAGGCAATAGAAGATAACCTATTCACAACCTCTGGTAATAGCCTGTTAAGGCTAAGAAGCTCCTTAGAACTGAGGGAGTCAAGTTTTAGTCTAATAGATAATCACCTTTGTCTTACTAGGGTCCACGTTAATGCCATCAACCCGGCACCGCACGACCTAGGAAGGCAACATCTTACAACCAAAACTCCCATTTATCCTATCTAGCATTCAACTTGCATCCTTAAACTTTGTAGTACTACACTCAAATGACTCACATGCACTATCTCATTCAGGAACGAACAATCATATCATCACCAAAACCACCATAAGCCTATCAGAGTAGGGACTAAAGATCTTGTTCATGAGATTCATAGGCATAACCGGTGTACTAATCAACCCAAAAAAGACACTATCCTAACTTTAAAATATCGAAAAGGGACATTCAAGGCCTCATCTATCACCAATAACAATTCTATGAACGAAACAACTTTGGTTCAACACATCCAATTCTCACTAGATGATAAAATGCAATCCCTTAAAGACTAATTGTACCTTAAGACATGAAACAGACCTACCTCTCTTATTATTATTTAACAACCTCCCACTCAAAGACGGGCTCATTAGGGATTCAAGATCTAACTCTACAGGTCCCACCATCCATAAAGACACAACATGCAAGCAACCATTCCATCCCTTATGGCATCAAAATCCACCACGCCAACTCTAATAAGCCATAAAGCAAGACCTAATGCAATACCAACCTGGATTAACACCTATGAATCTTCTAGCAACAGTATACTCAACAAAAGGATAGAAATCGAAGGTCCACATAACAACTTGGGCACACAAGAAGCCCCACTAGAAACCAAAAAGAATAGAGAAGAAATAATCGGGCCTAACAAACATGCACATCATGACAAAAAAATCAAAAGAAACATCAACATACCGGCAGTAACATCAGGCACCTCATCACCTCCTTGAGTCTCTTGATCAACATCACCACCTTTTCTCTTGTATCGACCATATGGTCAATCCAGAATTCTGTGGCCTATCTCACCACACCCAAAAACATACATCTGTGTCCCTCTAGCATGGGCCATAATGGTCCATCCTACACGTAATGCACTTGGGATTCACCATCTCCCCATCACTGCATTTTCTCTTATTGCATTTACAAGGGCAATCCTTAACCTTATGACCATCTCCCCACAACCATAACAAGCGTTTGTACCTCTCAAGCATGGACCATTATGGTCTCTACCATATTTTAGGCACCTAGCATGGTACCACACCACCACCTATATACTTGGGGCTTTGGAACTTACCCACATTACGGGCCCTCTTGGCCTCACTACCTCTGCTCTCACAACTACAAGTCTTGGGAGCACCCACTTATTGATTGAGTTGGGTTGCCAAGGTTGTCACCACTTTGGCCATTACCCATAAAGCATTACGGACCTTCGCATTCGACATATCACCATCTTAGGTAACTTGAGACATATCATGAAATGTAATGGTTACAGGTTAGCAATAAACCCTAGGGGACCCAACTCTATCATACAACATGGATCATGAAGAAGTGAAACATTTCCTAAAACATCTCACAGCCTCTTACTCATAGTTATGGTGCACACCACAGCCATGAATAAGACTCTAATCGATCCGGTGTTTTGTACTCTGAGGATCTATCAACCTAGTGATCTGATACCAAGTTTCATATGACCCAGAATAGGGCCTAGACGTGACACGTTGAATGGGGAGCCCGAAGGGTCCCCAAACAAGCCTCTTAACTTATCATTACACATCATTGGTCGTGGAATAATTTAAATGATAAAAATAGTAGAAGTAAAGGCAACGGGAATAAGGGAAAAGCTTGCATAACATCATAACCAAGAGACAAAAAGTCAAGGCTCATATCATGTATACATAACAGGTCCAACAACACCTCTACTAAAAAGATAAGAGCGGGTTCCAAGACAAAGCAACCGGGCTCACCCTCATAGTCAAATTAGAAAATAAAGAAGAGTGTCTCAATACATAATAAGAGAAATATATAACAAGGCCCCTGAAGTGGAGGACTCACCAACTAGCTTGAGAAGTACCGAACTAGCCACGTAGAGGAGGAGAACGATCAATTTGGGCTTTGATTCCTACATGGTGATATCATATAGCCAGTAGTATGCATTAGTATGTTTGAATTTACTAAGTGTGTAAGATGCAATGCAACAAGAGATAGGCTTTATAATCAAAATGCATAACAATAGGCAACAGGCATAATGTAACAACATGGAGTTTATGATCAATGCATACGTAAAACATGCTTAAGTAGCTCATGCTCATGTAGGATATCATATGTGTAGAAGGGACTAAGCTAGATTTCCAAAGTAAAAATCCCTTGGTAGGTTAGTGATGATGTCGCCCCATCACTCAGTTGGTGATGATGCTACCCCATCACCTAGGGGGAGAAGTACAAAACCCATAACTTGATTGATGAGTACAAACCTCTATCTAGGTTAGTGATGATGCCGCCCCATCACTAGGTGGAGAAGTACAAATCCTTCACTCGGTTAATGAGTACAAACCCCCATCTCGGTTATCCGGGTTCCTAGATCCCTCAGATTGGGCATCGTCTAATGCAACACTTTGCATAGAGTATATCATATACATAAGCTTATTTCATCATCATATAGTCAATCATATCATATCTCATGCTTTGGACCTTCAACTCCTCAACAAATCACATCCGAACATTTTATCAAACACTTAGAGGGAGTGTAATGCCAGTATAAAATGATGAAGTACAGAGGTAAAATCATTCAAGAAAATCCATTGTAAAACCATCAATCATCACCTTGGAACACTCTCAAGCAATATATATCAAAACCTTTCCTCAAATCTAACAACAGGTCAAAGATTTATATCTCAAAACATAGCAAAAAAGTCACAATTTCTCATAGTTTTAACATAGTTTGCAGTAAATTTCATAATAAGAAAGACCCATGTGTAAATCAACTGTAAATCATGCAATTTGAGTAAAAGGAGATTAGGGCACCATGGGTGGAAGAACCAATGATTGAAACCCACATACCTTAGATTTGGAGATGAGCTTGGTGAAGATTGGATAGAGACTTGAAGCTTGAAGAAGAACCTTGATGAAATCCTTAAGATTGGTCTTGAGTTTTGGGACTTGAATTTAGGGTGAAATATTGGTCTATGTGTTTAAGAGGATATTGGGGAATGTTAAGAATGATATAAGGATAAAATAAGGCTAAGTAAAAGTATTTTCATGTGTGGGAACCCTTAGGAACAAGACTTGAAAGTCTTGGACCAAGGTAAAAAAAAGGGACCAAAATAATACTACTCTACGTCGCGGAAGCGACGTGGATTACTGACTGAAATTTGCATTTCTGCACATACGAGTTCTACCAATATGGGCACAAATTCTTCATTCGAACTCAGAATAAGGTGAAACCAAGTGTGTTAGAAAGATAAATCAAAGAGATTCAATTTTGTAGGTCGTAAGCCACCTAGTTCTTTGTTTTCTAAGAGATATTCTCCTTCAAAGGTGACCCTCCTAAATCACATTTTTGCATTTTTTGGATTTTGATACAGTTGCTCTAAAATTTGGGTTAGACCCATTCACAACTCAATTTTGCCCCCTAAACAAGAATATAAAGTTGGATTTTTGAATAACGAATAGAGTTTTAGATATATGGAAATTACGATCCCGGGCACTTCGTAGGCACATTTTCGAGCACTTTTTGGGGTCATTTTAGTTGTAGCCCACGTAACTTATGGAGGGGTTGGTACCTTGATCACCTATCTCGGGCGGGGGTAGGCTAGGGCAACCTTGTTAGGGGTTGGTACCCATCAACCTTGATGGGGGGTTTGTACTCTGTCAACCTTGATGGGGGGTTTGTACTCCGTCAACCTCAGTGGGGTGTTTGTACTCCATCAATCTCATGAAGGGGTTCATACCTCATGCGCCTATCTAAGGGGGTGGTAGGCCTTGACTTGCACTAAAAATGGTCACTCCTTACACTCATATTATGTTCTATATAAGCATGGTTTTACTTCAAGCATCATTCACACATGCCATATTATTACTATGTTATTCATTGCTTATGATTATGCATTTTGCCTATGATGCCTACCTCTTGTTGCATTGCGTCCTATATACTTAGTACATTCAAATGTACTAGTAAACACTCCATGCCTACATGATGTCACCATGTTGGAACCGGTGCACCTGTAGATCATCCTCCTCATCCACGTGGCTAGAACGATTGTTTCTCAAGTTTGTTGGTGAGTTCTTCATTTTGGGGATGTTACTTATGATCTCTTGCTTTGTTCTAAGACTATCTTACTTTTATTCATGTATTAACTATGAAGGTGAGCCCAGTTGCTTGTCGTGGCCCTCACTCTTATCTATGTAGCAGAGGTGTTGTTGGATATGTTATGTATCTATGTTGTGAGTCTTGACTCTCTTGTTCTTTGATGTTATGATATGAAAGTGCTCCCTTAGCCCAGGTTATACCAATTTACTATTTCTTGTTGTATTCTATTGTTTGCGCGACCAAGGATTTGTAATGATATGCTATGAGGCTTGTTTGAGGTTCTTTTGGATTCCATATTCACTAGTCCCGTGTAGGCCCTATGCTTGGGTCATGAAAAAGGTTGCATCAGAGCACTAGGTTATTAGATGCTCAAAGTCTAACACACCGCATTGATTAGAGTCTTATTCATGGTTGTGTTTTGCACCACAACTATGAGCAGGAGGTTATGAAATGTTTTAGGAAATGTTTTCCATCTTTATGTTCTAATTCATACTATAGGGTTGAAGTAAGTTTTCCCACTAATGATTGTTCTTTGATAAGCTAGATCATGCCTAATACGAGGGAAGATGAGTCTGTGCGCTCCAGAAGCAACCGAACAATGGAGAGCTTAGGGGTGCTCTCACCTTGCTTGCATAAGTGGTAGCTAATCAAGCCAACCAAGGGGCGCAAGCCCCTCATGCTCCTACATCAGCTACTCGGTTGAGAGACATCATGAGAATGAATCCCCAGAATTCCATGGATCAAAGGTGATTGAGGACCCTCAAGAGTTTATTGATGAGTTCTACAAAATTTTGTCCATCATGGGTGTAAGCTCAGAAGATAAGGTGGGGTTGGCGGCCTACCAACTCAAAATGATAGCACAAATATGGTAAAATCAATAAAAGAAGGAAAAAAGAGTCAACTATGTAGTACTTTGGGAGGAGTTCAAGGTGGCCTTCCTTAAACGGTTCTTCCCCCATTGAATTTAGGGAACCTATGTTGGTGGAATTTATGAATTTGAGACAAGGGTCTATGCGTATGAGGGAGTATGCCCTCAAGTTTACCTAACTCTCTAAGTATGCTCCGCATTTGGTGGCCGACTCAAGATCTAGGATGAACAAATCTGTAATGGGTGTTTCCAACTTGGTTAGTGAAGAATGCTGGTCTGCCATGTTGATTAATGATATGTACTTGTCACATTTGATGACCTACGCCGAACAAATGGAAGTGGAAAAATTGTGGAAGAGAAGGGGGAATAAGGCCAAGAGGGCTTGTTTTGAGGGTAAGTTCAAAAGGAGTGGCCGGTTCCATCAAGGCCAAAGGTATACTCATGCATTTGATAAGAGGGTTGCAAATGATCTTCCGAGGGATCAAGGTGTTAGGGGTATTGCTCCAATTGATATGTGTCCGAAGTATGGTAAGGGTCATGGTGGCCCATGTTTGAAAAATATCGGTGCTTGTTATGGTTGTGGGAACATTAGGTATAAGGCGATAGATTGCCCTCGATATCACAACAAAGGCAAGGAGATTCATCCACAAGGTGCTAATGCGGTCCCATTGGGAAGAGGTGGCCGACAAGATGGTGCCCCAATGCACAGCCAGTTCTATTCTTTGCATTGGAGGAAAAGGGTTGATGAAGTCCCTAATGTTGTTATCGGTATGTTAAAATCTTTGACTTTGATGTGTATGCATTGATTGATCCAGGTGCCACTCTTTCTTTTGTTACTCCCTTTGTTGCCAAAATGTTCCATATTGACCCTGAGTTGTTGGATGAGTCATATGAGGTTTCTACTCCTATTATTGCATCTATTGTTGCTAGAAAGGTTTATAGAAGTTGTCCTTTTTGCATCTAGCCTAAAATATTGACTTTTGATCTTATTGAGTTAGACATGGTTGATTTTGATATTATTCTTGGGATATATTGGTTGCATGCATACTATGCTTCTATTGATTGTAGAACCCATAGGGTCGAATTCCAATTTCCAAATGAACCCGTCTTTGAGTGGCAGAGTCAAGATGTGATGGTCAAGAGTAGATTCATCTCTTGTATTAAAGCCTTTAAGTTGATCTCTAAGGGGTGTATTTACCATCTTTTGAGGGTTAGGGATGTGGAGTCTAAAGTCCTTCCCGTAGAGTCAGTTCCAGTTGAAATGAATTTTTTGATGTCTTCCCAAATAACCTTCCTGGTGTTCCTCCCGAAAGAGAAATAGACTTTGGCATAGACCTCCTCCCGGATATTCAACACATTTCTATTCCTCCTTATCGTATGGCCCCGACGGAGTTGAAGGAACAATTGAGGGACTCGTAAGAAAAGGGATTTATTAGACCTAGTCAATCACCTTGGGGTACTCCGGTGTTGTTTGTGAAAAAGAAGAATGGGTCCTTTAGGATGTGTATTGACTACCGGCAACTCAATAGGGTCACCATCAAGAATAGATATCCTCTTCCAAGGATTGATGATTTGTTTGACCAAATGCAAGGGGCTAGCCATTTCTCTAAGATTGATCTTCGGTCCGAGTATCAAGTGAAAGTGAGGGAGTGTGATATTCCAAAGATGGCCTTCCAGACTAGGTATGACATCACGAATTTGTGGTATTGTCTTTTGGGTTGACCAATGCACTGTCAATCTTTATGGACCTAATGAATAAGGTCTTTAAACCCAACCTAGATTCCTTTATTGTGGTCTTCATTGATGATATTTTGATCTATTCTAGTGGTGAGAAGGAGCATAGGGCTCATTTGAGGGTTGCGTTGCAAAGATTGAGGGAGGAGAAATTGTATGCTAAATATAAAGAGTGCGAATTTTGGTTGAGAGAGGTTCTCTTCCTAGGACATGTGGTGTCGGGGGATGGCATTAAAGTGGATCCAAAGAAGATCGATGTGATTAGAAATTGGCCTAGAACATTGACCCCGTCGGACATTAGGAGTTTCTTAGGCTTAGCGGGCTATTATCGAAGGTTTATGAATGGGTTCTCTTTTATTGCTTCACATATGACAAAATTGACTTAAAAGAAGGCTAAATTTGTGTGGTCCGATGAATGTGAGAGGAGTTTCCAAACATTGAAAGATAAGTTTGTGTTCGCTCCTATGTTGTCACTACCAGATGGTCTTGAAGGATTTGTGGTGTATTGTGATGCTTCTCGTGTTGGTTTAAGTTGTGTGTTAATGCAAAATAGTAAGGTCATAGCCTATGCTTCTAGACAACTCAAAGTGCATGAAAATAACTTTACTCTACCCATGATCTTGAGTTAGCCACTATTGTGTTTGCATTAAAGATTTGGTGTCATTACTTGTATGGGGGTGCAGTTAAAATGTTCACCGATAATAAGGGCCTCCAATATGTCTTCACTCAAAAGGAACTCAACTTGAGGCAAAGGAGATGGTTAGAACTTCATAAGGACTATGATATGAGTGTGTAATATCATCCCGGTAAGGCAAATGTGGTGGCTGATGCTTTAAGTAGGGTGTCTATGGGTAGCCTAGCACATGTTGATAGTGGTGATAAAGAAATGGCTAGGGAGGTGCATCGATTGGCTAGATTGGGAGTTAGGTTGGAAGAGGTTGGTAATACTGGTGTGGTTGTTGTTGATGGTTCTAAGTCTTCTTTGGTTGATGAGGTGATAGCAAAACAAGATCTTGATCCCTCCTTACTATAATTGAAGGCCTTGGTGAAAGAGGGCAAGGTGGAGGTTTTCTTCCAAAGGGGAGATGGTGCCCTTAGGTACCAAGGTAGGTTGTGTGTACCATGTGTTAGTGGTTTGATAAAAAATATCCTTGATGAGGCCCATAACTCTTCTTATTCTATCCACCTCGGTTATATGCAATGTATAGAGCTTCCAACATGGAAGTGGGATATGATTAATATGGATTTTGTTATGGGTTTGCCTTGCTCATCTCAGAAGTTTGACTCCATATGGGTAATAGTTGACAGACTCACAAAGTTAGCACACTTCTTGCCAGTGAGGAGTGATTATACAGCTGGGCATACCAGAGACTTGAGGGATGTGTATTGTGGGGAGGTGTGAAAAGGCACATTGCCAAATTCGTTTCCTATTGTCATAGTTGTCAACAAGTCAAAGCCGAACATCAAAGGCCGGGTGGACTAACCCAAGACATTGAGATTCCTACTTGGAAGTGGGAGGTGATTAATATGATTTT
This sequence comes from Solanum clarkiae, assembly GCA_011800125.2. Classification (NCBI taxonomy): domain Eukaryota; kingdom Viridiplantae; phylum Streptophyta; class Magnoliopsida; order Solanales; family Solanaceae; genus Solanum; species Solanum clarkiae. The sequence continues at coordinate 12,418 of JAABOM020030687.1, forward strand.
TGTGGTTAGGTTGCCCAAGACTAGAAAGGGTTTTGATTCCATTTGGGTTGTGATTGATGGGATCATAAAATCGGGTCACTTTCTACCAGTTAAGACCACATAAGGGACTGAAGATTATGCAAGGTTGTACATTTATGAGTTGGTAAGGTTGCATAGGGTTCCTATGTTCTTTTGTCCATCATATCAGATCGTGGGGCACAATTCACTTCACACTTTTGGAGGTCCTTTCAAAGGGGTTTTGGTACAAAAGTTAAGCTTAGTGCAACCTTTCACCCTCAAACGGATGGCCAAACCGAAAGAACTATTCAAACACTTGAGGACATGCTTTGGGCTTGTGTATTGGAGCTTAAGGGTAGTTGGTATGATCATCTTCCATTGATTGAGTTTGCCTATAACAATAGCTATCATTCTAGCATCGGTATGGCTCCTTTTGAGGCCCACTTTGGTATGCGTTGTAGATCACTGGTTAGTTGGTTTGAGGTTGGTGAGGTGGATTTGTTAGGATCAGATCTGGTTATGGAGACTCTTGACAAGGTTAGAATGATTAGAGAAAGGTTGAAGATGGCCCAAAGTCATCAAAAGCCTTATACCAAACGTGAGGAAAAGGGATCTTGAGTTCAAGGTTGGTGATTGGGTTTACTTGAAGGTGTCACCCATGAAGGGTGTGGTCCATTTTGATAAGAAACGCAAGTTGAACCCAAGATATATGGGTCCTTATAGGGTGATGAGAAGGGTTGACAAGGTAGCTTATAAGTTGGATTTGCCTAGAGAAATGTATTTGGTACATCCAGTGTTTCATGTGTCTATGTTGAGGAAATGTGTGGGTGATCCAAATACTATTGTACCTCTTGATATTGTGGGTGTTGTTGAAGATAATTTGACCTATGAAGAGGTTCCAGTTCAGATCTTGGATAGGGAAGTGAAGAGATTGAGAAACAAAGAGGTCACTTCCATTAAGGTCCTTTGGAGGAATCAACATGTTGAAAGTGCTACTTGGGAGGCCGAAGCAGACATGAAAAAGTGATATCCTTACCGTTTTTCACTCAACTCTAGCCTAAGGTACTGATCTAAGTCCTTTATATGATCTCAAATCTTAAGTTCAGCCCTCATGTCATTGCATATGTTAATGTTTAAATTGACTAAGTTCATAATGATTTTACACTTACGATGATATTTTGAAATGATGTTTAAGTGCATTGTTGCATTTCGATGTGGGCTACAATTTTCATGTTTGTGTGTCTCTTATACGTCTCTTTAACATTCGGGGACGAATATTCCCAAGGGGGATATATTGTACGACCCCAAAAAGTCCCGGAAATGTGCACCGAAAGTGCCTGGAATCATAATTTCCATATATATCAAAATCCATGCACGATATCAAAAATTCCGACTTCATATTCATGTTCAGGGGGTCATTTTGAGTGGAAAATTGGTGTAACTCCAATTTAAGAGAAAACGATTAGCAATTTCCATTTTCCAAAATACAATTTCTAGAGAGCTTTTCGAGCCCCTGTCTCGATGCGCCAAGGGTGCGCAAAAGTGTAATTTTTCTGGCTAATTTTGACTTTGGTCCAAGACTTTTAAGTCTTGGGCCTAAGTGTTCGCAAATGTGAAAATATCTACACTTAACAATTTTTCACCCTCATATCGTTCTAAACATTCCCCAATACTCATTCAAACACTTAGCCAAATATTTTACTCCTAAACTCAAGTATCAAAACCCTCTCTGGATCTAAGGATTTCCTCTCAAGCTTCAAGTCTCCATCTCCAATCTTAATCAAGTCTATCTCTAAAGCTAAGGTATGTGGCTTTCTTTCACCCATGATACTCAAGCTCTTTTTACTCAAAATTGCATGATTTAAAGTTGATTTATTTATGGGTCTTATTCATTATGAAATTCACTGTACACTATGTTGGGGTTTATGAAATTATGACTGTTTTACTATGTTTGGAGCTATGAATCTAAGGTCTATTGCGAGAATTGATGAAGGGTCTTGATGTATATTGTTTGAGGGTAGTAGCAAGTATCTATTGATGGCTTTACATTGGTTTTCTAGCATGATTTCACTCTTGAATTGCATGATTTTACACTAGAATTATACACTCTCTAAGTGTTTGATAAAATCTCCAGTTGTGGATTCTTCAGGAATTGAAGGTCCAATGCATGTCTTATGAGATAAATGACTATATAATGATGGAATAATGATGAAATGGAGTGTATCTATATGATGCTGAAAGGAGTGTGTGTGTGTGTATATATATATATGATATTATCTCTATATAGTGTTGGGGATGATCAAGCCTAGCTCGGGGGGTTGTAGGCCTAGTAACCTTGAGAGGTTGGTACCTTGATCGCTAGCTCGGGGGCTGGTAGGCCCAGGTAACCTTTTAGGGGTTGGTACCCATCAATCTTGATGGAGGGTTTGCACTCTGTCAACCTTGATGGGGGGTTTGTACTCCATCAATCTCATGAAGGGGTTCGTACCTCGTGCGCCTATCCAAGGGGGTGGTAGGCCTTGGCTTGCACTAAAAAGGGTCACTCCTTACACTCATATTATGTTCTATATAAGCATGGTTTTACTTCAAGTATCATTCACACATGTCATATTGTTAGTATGTTATTCATTGTTTATGATTATGCATTTTGCCTATGATGCCTACACCTTCTTGTATTGCATCCTACATACTTAGTACATTCAACTATACTAACTCATACTCTATGTCTATATGATGTCACTATGTAGGAACTGATGCACCGATTGATCATCCTCCTCCTCCACGTGGCTAGAATGATTGTCTCTTAAGCTTGTTGGTAAGTCCTCCATTTTGGGGACGTTACTTATGATCTCTTGCTTTGTACTAAGACTATCTTACTTTTATTCATGTATTGACTATGTGGGTGAGCGCGGCTGCTTGTCGTGACCCCTGCTCTTATCTATGTGGTAGTGGTGTTATTGGACATGTTATGTATCTATACTATGAGTATTAACTCTTTTGTTTTTTGATGTTATGATATGACAATGTTCCCTTAGCCCCGGTTGTCCCAATTTACTATTTCTTGTTATATTCTATTATTTCTGGGACAAAAGATGTGTAATGATATGCCACAAGGCTTGTTTGGGGTTTTTTCGGGTTCCCCATTCGCTGGTCACATCTAGGACCTAGGCTTGGATTGTGATATAGGCCCTAGGCTTGATTCGTGACAAGAAGTTAGGAATTGAATTCTAGAGTTGAGTGTAAAAAGAGTGAATGAGTGTAAAGGGTGAGTATAATCTGATTTAGGGGCTTAGGATAGGTCCCAAGGTCCTAAAAGACCTTTAAAATAAACTAAAATTACAAAAACACTAGTAATGAAGCGGACTTTGAAAAGTGTACATGGGTCACGTACAAATGCACCACAATCCATACAAAATTGCACTGACCGTACCAAGTTCCTATGAAACATGCTTTCTCTGACACTTAGAAGATTTTATGCTAAGGATGCTTCTACTGAAGGCTTTACGATCCATGCAAACGTTAACTAATCGTATAATGTTCCGTAAAAATGAACTAAGTTTTGAGATGATAATTATATACTTAAAACAAAATTTCTTGGACAAAGCCTTTACCGGACCCCCACCACAAGCCGTGGTGGGTTGTATGGACCGTACAAATGTCCATGGTGGCATACTTAGACAAAATTATGTAGGATTCCTTCAAGGAAACACCACCATGAGCCATGGTAGCTTGTATAGACCGTACATGTGCCTGTGATGGTCTCCTTAGCCAAAACACAGGGAACATACGAAAGCTCACTAACCTAGCACTAACGACTTTTATGAAACGAGCATAACTTCTTTCTTGGAACTCAGAATTAGGTGAAACTAGATTAGTTAAAAGATAATTCGAAGAGCTTTAATTTGGTAGGTCATAAGCCACCAGTTATAATTTTATAGAAAGACATTACCATTTGAAGTTGACCCTTATATTGATCCATATGAAAAACTTAGCTAATGAAATTCCTTTAAACTTGGCTTGATTGTAGGAGACCCATGATTACCCTAAACCATATGCATAATCTTGAATTGAAGGCTTGAAAGTGAATTAGCTTGAGCTTGAAGGTTCTATTCTAACCTTACAACTTGCGGGGGTATTACAAAATGGAACCCTTTGACTACCTTTTTTGACAGTCTCTAAAGCTTCTCAGAGCCATTCGATGGTCAATTTGGTGGACCGCTGAATGCATTCGCTGGTCAAACTGATCGTCACCTTTTTGACAGCCTAAACATGCCTCAGTAAATTATTATAACGTTTTAATCTAAACTCAGAATAAGTAATAATTGGGTGCATTGGAAAGATATTTCAAAGGCCTTTAATTTGATATGTAGTAGGTCATATAATTCCTGTTGTGATAAGAGTATGGCTATTTGAAGTTGACCCTAATACAAATTCATGCCAAAACTCAGCCTATTGGAATCATTTGGACTTGGTTCGATATAATCGATGCCTTATGAACCAAAACCACATGTAACACAGTTTGAATACCCAGTATTTTATCCCACCACGTTAGAAGTCATAAAGTTAAGACTATATGCATACGAGGAATGACTAGGGTCTTAGTTTAATCTTGGGCATCACATTTGTTATCAAGTATGTCACAACCCAAGCCTAGGGCCTAGTCGTGACACGGTAAATGAGTAGCCCAAAGGTATCTCACCCAAGCCTCTTAACATACATTGAGCATATAAGGTAAAAAGTAGAATAAGTACATAATAAGATGAAGATGACATCAGCATAACGTAGGATTCAAACAACATGAAGGAAATATATGTCTGAAATCACTGTGACATGTCTAACAGATGTCTCTAAATCATAACATAGATGGGGGCTTAGACAGGTCCTGGATCACCCTTGGCATAAAAGAAAAGTTATCTCTAATAAACATGACATAAGGAAAGAAGTAGTTGGCCGTTGTCCCCTAAGCATGAGGACTCACCCAATCTAGATCATCTAAAAGCCTAGATCTATCCACGACGCTGGCT
>JAABOM020030698.1:0-17437 GCA_011800125.2 Solanum clarkiae
TTGTAGTTGTGGGGACTTGGTGGGAGTGCTAAGGGGTGCAGGTATTCTATACTACTTAACCTTGTGTTTATTAGTTCTCTTGCTGAGTACCGCGCGTTTGGTACTCACCCCTCTTGCTACAACATTTTTGTAGGTTATGGGCCCAGATCATTGTGATGCTCTCTCTACTGGTACTTATCTGAGGCTCTCTATAGAGGTTGCGCGAGGTAGCTATTGCCACCCTAGCTGACTCCCTACTCCTAATTATGATTTTGTTCTATTCCATAGATAATGTCATTGATACTATATTTTCTTTCGAATCTATTGTATTACATTAGAAGCTTGTGCATGTGACAACTAGGTCTTGGGGGATTTTCATTAAATTGAACTCTTATTTTGATTATAATTTCGCATTTTAATGTTATAGTTGGGTTGCAGGCTGACTTGTCTTGGTGGGAAAAGACGAGTGTCATCACGCCCATTTTCGGGTCGTGACAGGCTATGAGGCGTTTTAGTAAATGTTTCCCTTCTTCATGTTCTAAGTTAAGCTATAGAGTTAAAGTAAGTCCCCTCCCTAAATGATTTTTGTTTACTATGCTAGATCATGCCTAACACAAGAAGAAGGAGAGCTCGCACTCCTAGGGACAACTGGCTCATTGTGAGCTCCAAGATGCTCTCATTATGCTAGCACAAGTTGTGGCCAATCAAGTCAACCAAGGGGCTCGAGCCCCTCATGCTCCTACCCCGGCATGTCGGGTGAGAGGCTTCATGAGGATGAACGCATCGGCATTCTATATGTCTAAGGTAGATGAGGACCCTCAAGAGTTCATTGATAAGGTCTACAAGATATTGGCTATCATGGGTATTAGATCATAGGAGAAAGTGGAGTTGGTGGCCTACCAACTCAAAGGGCAGCACAAATATGGTATAATCAATGAAAGGGGGAGAAGGGAATCAATAATATGGTGCTTTGGGAGGAGTTGAAGGCCACTTTTCTTAATCAGTTCTTCCCTCTTGAGATAAAGGAGGCCAAATTGGTGGAGTTCATGAATTTTAGACAAGAGTCTATGAGTGTGAGGGAGTATGCCATCAAGTTCAATCAACTCTCTAAATATGCACCCCACTTGGTTGCCGACCCAAGGTCTAGAATGAACAAGTTCGTGATGGGCGTATCCAATTTGGTGAATGAGGAATGTCGGTCCGCTATGTTGATTAGCGACATGGATTTGTCCCATCTAATGGCCTATGCTAAACAAATGGAGGAGGAAAATTGAGGAAGAGAAGTAGTAATGAGGCCAAGAGGGCCCATTTCGAGGGAAAATTCCAAAATCAAAAGGGTGGCTGGTTTCATCAAGGCCAAGGGTCTTCTTATGCATTTATTAAGAGGGTTGCAAATGACTTTCCAAGGGACCAAGGTGTTGCGGGTGTAGTTCCTAATGGTGGGTGTCCAAAATATGGTAAGGGTCATAGTGGCCCGTGCTTGACGGATACTAATGCTTGTTAAGGTTGTGAGGAAGTTGGCATAAGGTGATGTATTGCCGTCGAAATCCCAACAAGGGTAAGGAGGTTCGTCCACAAAGTTCTAATGCATTTCCTTTGGGGAGAGGTGACCGACAAGATGGTTCCCAAAGGCTCAATCGATTCTATGCACTCCAAGGAAGGCAAGGGGTTAAGGAGGTTCCTAATGTTGTCACCGATATGTTAAAAGTCTTTGATAAGTTTCATGTTAAGTCAGAATTATTGTGTGTATCTTATGAGGTGTCTACTCCTAGTGGTGCATCTATTAGTGCTAGAAAGGTGTATAGAAATTGTCTCGTTTGCATTTTGCATAATATATTGCCTTGTGAACTTGTTGAGTTGGAAATTACGGATTTTGATGTCATACTTTTGATGGAGTAGTTGCAATCATACTATGCCTCTATTGATTGTAGAACCCATAGGGTCAAATTCTAATTCCCAAATGAACCCGTTCTTGAGTTAGAGAGTTATGATGTACTGGTCAAGGGTAGATTCATCTCTTGCATTAAAACCCGTATATTGATCTCTAAGGGGTGTCTCTATCATCTTGTGAGGGTAAGCGATATGGAGTCCAATGTCCTTCCCATAGAGTCAGGTCCGATTGTAAATGAGTTCCTTGATGTCTTTCCAAATGACCTTCATAGTGTACCTCTCAAAAGGGAAATAGATTTTGCTATAGACCTCCTTCTCGATACTCAATCCATTTTTATTCCCCCTTACCGCATGGCCCCAATGGAGTTAAAGGAGTTGAATGAGAAATTGAGAGATTTGTTGGAGAAGGGTTTAATTAGGCTTAGCCAATTACCTTAGTGTGCACCAGTGTTGTTTGTGAAGAAAAAAGATGGGTCCTTAGAATGTGTATTGACTACTGGCAACGTAATAGAGTCAACATAAAGAATAAATATCCTCTTCCAAGGATTGATGATTTGTCTGACCAATTGAAAGGGGCTAGTCACTTCTCTAAGATTGATCTTCGGTCTGGGTACCATCAAGTGAAGGTGGGGGTGTGTAATGTTCCTAGGACGGCCTTGTAGACTAGGTATGGGCATTATGAATTTGTTGTGATGTCTTTTGGGTTGGCCAATGCATCGACTATCTTCATGGATCTTATGAATAGGGTCTTCAAACCCTACCTTGGTTCGTTTTTTGTGGTCTTCATTGATGATATTTTGGTCTATTCACATAGTGAGGAGGAGCATATGGGCCATTTTAGGGTAGTGCTACAAAGATTGAGGGAAGAGAAGTTGTGTGTCAAGTATGAAAAATGTGGACTTTGGTTACAAGCGGTTGCCTTCTTAGGTCATGTGTTGTTGGGGGATGGTATTAAGGTGGATCCTAAAATGATGGATGTGATTAGAAATTGGCATAGACCATTGACCCCGTTGGATATTAGGAGCTTCTTGGGCTTAGCGGGTTACTACCGGAGATTTGTGAATGGGTTTTCTTCTATTGCTTCTCCCATGACTAAGTTGACTCAAAAGAAGGCTAAATTTGCATTGATTTAGGAGTATGAAAAGGATTTCCAAACGTTGAAAGATAAACTTGTGTATGCTCCTATATTGTCACTACCGGAAGGGTTAGAAGGATTTGTTGTGTATTGTGATTCTTGTAGAGTTGCTTTGGGTTGTGTTCTAATGCAAAATGGTAAAGTGATAGCCCATGCTTCCAGACAACTGAAAGTGCATGAAAAGAACTATCCTACTCATGATCTTGAACTAGCCGCCATGATATTTGCATTAAAAATTTGATGACATTATTTATCTAGGGTGCACGTTAATGTGTTCACTGATCATAAGAGTCTCCAATATGTCTTCACTAAAAAGGATCTCTACTTGAGGCAAAGAAAGGTGGTTAGAACTTCTTAAGGACTATGACATGAGTGTGCATTATCATTCCAGTAAGGCTTATGTGGTGGTCGATCCTTTGATTAGGGTGTCCATGAGTAGCCTAGCTTATGTTGATAAAGGTGGAAAAAGGGGTGGCTAGGGAGGTCCATCAGTTGGCTAGATTGGGAGTTAGATTGGAAGAGGTGGATAATGAGGGTGTTGTGGTAGTTGATGACTCTACATCTTCATTGGTTGAGAAGATGAAAGCTAAGCAAGATATTGACCCCGCTTTGTTAGAATTGAAGGCATTGGTAAAAGATGGTAAGGTGGAGGTTTTGTCCTAAGGGGGAGATCATACCCTTATATACTAAGATAGGTTGTGTGTGCCTTGTGTTGATGGTTTGAGAGAAGAGATTCTTGATGAGGCTCATGGTTCTTCCTATTCTATTCACCTCGGGTCTACTAAGATATACAGAGATTTGAGAGAGGTGTATTGGTGTGGAGGCATGAAGAGGGATATTGCCAAATTTGTTTTCGGTTGTCATAGTTGCCAATAAGTCAATGCCAAGCACCAAAGGCTGGGTGGCTTAGCACAAGACATAGAGATTCCTACTTGGAAGTGGGTGGAGATTAATATGTACTTTGTGGTTGGGTTTCCCAACACTAGAAAAGGTTTTGATTCCATTTAGATTATGGTTGATAGAATGACAAAATCAACTCATTTTCTACCAATTAAGACTACTTACGGGGCCGAAGACTGCCTAAATTGTATGTTCATGCGTTGTAAGTTGCATGGGGTTCTTTTGTCCATTATATCGGATCGTGATGCTCAATTTACTTCACATTTTTGGAGGTCCTTTCAAAGGGGTCTTGGTACGAGAGTTAAACTTAGTATGATCTTTTACCCTCAAACAGATGGCCAAAGCGAAAGAACTATCCAAACACTTAAGGATATGCTTAGGGCTTGTATATTAGAGCTTAAGGGTAGTTGGGATGATCATCTTTTATTGATTGTGTTTTCCTATAAAAATAGCTATCATTCTAGCATTGGTATAGCCCCTTTAGAGGCTCTTTATGGTAGACGTTATAGATCACCATTTAGGTGGTTTGAGGTTGTTGAGGTGGTTTTGTTGGGACTGGATCTTGTTATGGAGGCTCTTGAGAAGGTTAGGATGTTTAGAGATAGGTTAAAAACAGTCCAAAGTCGCCAAAAGTCCTATGCCGATGTGAGAAGAAGGGATCTTGAATTGAAAATTGGTGATTAGGTTTATTTGAAGCTGTCACATATGAAGGGTGTGGTTCATTTTGGTAAGAAGGGAAAGTTGAGTCCAAGATATGTGGGTCCTTACAGGGTAATGAGGAGGATTGGCAAGGTAGCTTATGAATTGGAATTGCATAGTGAGATGGATTTGATACATCCGGTCTTTCATGTATCCATGTTGAGGAAATGTGTAGGAGACCCTAATGCTATTACGCCTCTTGATGTCGTGGGTGTTGTTGAAGACAAGTTGACTTATGAAGAGTTTCTGGTTCAAATTTTGGATAGATAAATGAAGAGGTTGAGGAACAAGGATGTGGCTTCCGTTAAGGTCCTTTGGAGGAATCAACAAGTTGAAAGTGCTATTTGGGAGGCCAAAGCGGACATGCAAAAGCAATATCCTTACCTGTCCCGACCCAAACTAGGGCCTAGACATGACACGACAAATGGTGAATCCCAAAGGAACCAAAAACAAGCCTCTTAGCAAGTCATACACACATCCTTGGGTGCAGAAACAAAAATAAACTACAAGAGAAAACATAAACCAGGGAAATTGGAACTAAGGGAGAGAGAGTTTAATACTTAAATAACATAGATGAGTCAAAGCTCAAGCATAATATATAACTTGTCCAACAACACCTATAGACACAGAACCTAGTGGGGGCCAAGATAAGAAACCGGGATCACCCTCATAGTCATAAGTTTCCAACATAAGAAGAGTCAATAAATAACATAAATCAAGAGAAGTATGTCCTTGGTGTTGAGGACTCACCAACTTTCTTGAATAGATATTACTAGCCACGTTGAGGATGATGATCACGTGGAGCTCCGATTCCTACATGGTAACATCATGTACGCATAGAATATGTGTTGGTACGTTTGAATATACTAAGTATGTAGGATGCAATGTAACAAGAGATACGCAACATAGTCAAAATGCATACTAATAGGCAATAGACAGGCAAAACCACAATATGGCATATATGATCAATGCTTGAAGTAAAACATGCTTGTAAATCATTCAACTTGTATAAACCATAATACATAAGTGTGGGAAGAGAGCTCAACCAACATAGAATAAGTGCAAGCAAGCTATAACTTTGAACCGCGATGATTACCCCTCATCAGTGAAGAGGTGGTCAACTTAACAAGGCAAACTATAATCCACCTTATGGGGTCCCGCCCTATTTTGGATGAAGTAACCTTCCTTACGGGGACCTGCCCCATTTCGAAAAGGATTTATGACCATGCTTCACCTTACGGGGTCCCACCCTATTTCAGATGAACTGACTTTCCTTACGGGGAACTTCCCCATTACGGATTAGGCATTTTCATGATGCAGTGCACTAAATGGATCCACTAGTATAGCCAGGGTAAAAGATATACTCCTATGTTGGGACATAGTTCAAGGAAAGAAAGCAGCCCTCCAACAATCGGTGCTAAGTCTAATCCCATGAAATGCTTATGATAATCATACTTTAATAACTTACAATAAATATAGAGACATAGAATGAGTAGCTTTAAAACATCCTTGACCTCAAATGGTGAGCCTAACTTCAAACATAAGAATAGATCATCATCAAACATTACCCATGTATTAACATCAAAAGGCTCACAAAAGGTCGCATTCTTGGAAAAGGGCTTAATCCAGCTATACAACATCATCAACATTTTCAATAGTTTAAACACATCTTTAGAAAGCCCGAAAAAGTTACTTGACTCATAAATCAACCATAGATCATCAACCTTTAAGAATCCTTGAAAAGGGCATTTTATCAAATACTTGGTGGGTGTGCAATACTAGTTCAAAATAATGCAATTCAAGAGTGAAATCATACAAGAAGAATCATTGTAAATCACCCACCAACACTTAGTAATACCATCATGCGAGTTGCATCAAAACTCTTCATCAAATCTCAAGATAGATCAAAGATTCATAGCCCAAAACATACTTAACCAGTCACACTTTTATGAAACCCCAATATAGTTCATAGTCAAATTCATAATAAGTAATACCCACATCTAAATCAACTTAAAATCGTGCAATTTAGGTAAAAAGGAAGGTTGAACTTCATGGGTGAAAGAAACCCATGAATGAAACCCACATACCCTGATTTTGGAGGATTTCTTGGTCAAGATTTTAAATAGAGACTTGAAGCTTGAATGGATTTCTTAGATCCAGAAAGAGAATGGGACACTTGAAACTTGAGGAGGACTAGGAGCTTGACTTAGTTTCCTTGAATTCCAACAAGACTTCTTGAAAACATTGAGAATGGATGGAGAATTTGATGAAGATTAGATAGGAATTTGAGAGGTTTTTGGTTAGTTTTTATGGCTCAAAATGTCTTAACAATGAGAAATTTTCGTGTATATAGATAATTGGGTTATTACCCAATTGCCCTGGAGTAAAAAAAAGTAATTTTTGATTTTTTTGAAATGCTCCATGTTAGGTCCGCGTCACGTATTGGTCGCGAACAACTACTATTTTTGCAGAGTTTCGCTAAAAATTTATTTTCTTGGCACGAATGAAGTATACCTTGTAAGTACTCGTTCCCCCATTCAATTTTTCCCTCTAAACAAGAATATATAGTCAGATTTGAGAAATTCTGCACGGAGTTTGAGATATTGCAAAAATATTCATCATAGAATCTTTCCGAGCTATGAGGAGGGGAGTTTAAATACCCAATTTGAAATATAAGAAAACTGCGATTATAGGGAATCCCTAAGTAAATGTGGGGCATTTCAATATCTCCCCCGGGAACATTCATCCCCAAATGTAGAAGAAATATGAGTAAGAAAAGAAATTACGAAGGTTTCAGCCCAACATGAATGCAACAAATGCACTCAAACCTCATTTTAAAAAAGTTTCAACATTAATGTCAAAAATCTCTATAAACTTGTTACCATGAACATGAAGGCATGCGAAATGACATAAGGGCCAAAACACAAGACTTAAAATCACATAGAAGACCTAAATTAGTACGTTAGGCTAGAATAGAATGGAAGAGATAGGGATATCGCTTTTGCATGTCCACCTCGGCTCCCTAAGAGACACTTTCAACTTCACGATTCTTCCAAAGGGCCTTGATGAACACCATATCCTTATTAATCAACTTTTCCATCCTTCCATCCAATACCTCCTCCGGGACCTTTTCCCAAGTCAATTCATCCTACACAACACTCTACAAGGACTCACAAACCTTAAACTCAACTCCCTTTCTTGCCAAACCGGACTACACCCTTTGTGGCTGGGACTTCCAAGTGAACTTAATCATCCACACAAGCACACATAGCCTACCTTAGTACAAAATGAAACCATCTCCCCCTTAGGAGGCTACCTTCTCATCACCACTTACACTTTTGCATTCGATTCTAACAAGGCAGGCTCAATATCTTGGTTTGCTTTCACCTCATCAACCAAGAAAGATCTAGAACCATTAGCCACCACTACACCACCATAGCCAACCTCTTCCAACCTAACTCCCAATCTATCCAAATGATGGACCTCTCTAGTCACCTCTTTCCATGACTATCTAAGCTACCCAGAGATACCCTACCTAGAGCATCAACTACATTATTGGCCTTACTGGGGTGATATTGCACGTTCATATCATATTCTTTAAGGAGCACTAACCACTTTCTTGTTACCCACCATTCACACTTATCATATTTAGGAGACAATCTCTCATCCCCCAAGACTTACAACACTACCCCAAATGATTCACAAGCTCTAACTAAATAAATACTCAATCACTAGAGACCATCATAAATATGCCAAGGTAGGGTTTTAAGACCCTATTCACGAAACCATGAATATATCCGGTGCATAAGTCAACCAAACAAATCCATCACAACTCAAAATGCTCACTCCTAGTTCGATAGGACACCTAGGGATATCGCCTACTGTCATCTTCACTTAGGGAGCAAACCCGAAATGAAGATCAATCTTAGAGAAGCGACTAACCCATTATAGTTGACCAAATAGATTGTCTACCCTTAACTATCATGGTAAAACCTTATGGGTCCTACACGCATGATATGCATGTAGCCAGACCACCCCAAGACATCCAACCCATCAAGCCAAGTTCAACCAAGATCACAAGATAAGACTCTATGCAATAAGAACATGGGGCGATCCTTATAGACCTTCCTAGAAACAATAGGTCACCAATGGGGTCGACACGTAAGAGGTTCACATAGCAATTCGGGACACACTCAAGAATTTTACTAGCAATAAAAAAAATGAAAGAACCAGTGATCCCGGACCTATCAAAACATGCACATGAAATCAAAACCTTTAACATACCGGTAACAATATCGGGTACCTCATCCCCTCCTTGCCTCCCTTGAGGAGCGTAGAACCTATTTTGCCTTCGAGCGCCCCCTTCGCCTTGAGGGTGACCATCTCTATCTTCGGTTTGAGCATGAGGACAATCAATAACATATGACCCATTTCACCATATCCAAAACATGCACTAGAGTTCCTCCAACATGGGCTACTGTGGTTCTTCCTACACATAGGGAACTTGGGCTTGGGATCTCCACCATTACCTCCTTGGTGCCTTGGATTATCATTAGCAAACATTCCATTAAGAGCAGGAGACCCTTGGCCTTGATGAGACCGGCCATCCTTGGGACTTTAGAACTTACCAACAAAATGGGCCCTCTTGGCCTCACTACTCCTCTTCCTCAACTTTTCTTCTTCCAATTGTTCGGCATAAGTCATTAAGCGGGACAAATCCATGTCTCTAATCAAAATAGAGGCCCGACACTCCTTATTCACCAAATTGGATACACCAATCATGAACTTGTTCCTTCTAGACCTTGGGTTGGCAACCAATTGTGGAGCACATTTTCAAAGTTGGTTGAACTTGAGGGCATACTCCCTCAAACTCATTGGCTCTTGCTTCTAGTTCATTAATTCCATCAATTTGGCCTCCCTTAGCTCAAGAGGGAAGAATCGGCTCAGAAACGCCGCCTTAAACTCCTCCCAAAGGATCACATCATTATTTCCCTTTTCCTTCTTCCATTGAGTATTCTATATTTGTGCCACCCCCTTGAGTTAGTAAGCCACCAACTCCGCCTTATCCTCCAACCTCACACCCATAATGGACAACACCTTGTACACTGATCAACAAATTGTTGAGGGTCTTCATCCGCTTTAGACCTATTGAACTCCGGTGGCTTCATCCTCATGAATTCCCTTACCTTAGATGCCGGAGTGGGAACAGGATGGGCTTGGGCCCTTGGTTGATTTGGTTGGTCACCACTTGGGATAGCATGGCAAGAGCATCCCGAAACTCTTCATGAGCCGATTGTTCCTCGGGTGTGCAGGCTCTTCTTCCTCTTGTGTTAGGCATGATCTAGCATAACAAAGAATAATTGTTAGGGGGAAAAACGTTACCTTGACTCCAATAGCACAACATAGAGTAAGAAGAATGGAAACATTTCCTAAAACACCTCATAGCCTCTTACTCGTAGTCATGGTGTACTTCACAACCATGAACAAGACTCTAATCGACACGATGTGTTAGATGCAAAGGGCCATTAACACCCTAGTGCTCTGATACCAAGTGTGTCACAAATCAAACTAGGGCTTAGACATGACACGGTGAATGGGAAACCCAAAGGAGCGCCAAACACGCCTCTTAGTATATCATACACATATCCTTGGTCGCAGAAGAAAAAATAAACAAGAGAAAATATAAACAAGGGAAATTCGGACTATGGGAGTGAGAGTATAATACCTAAATAACATACATGAGTCAAAGCTTAACAATAATACATAACTTGTCCAACAACACCTCTAGACATAGAGCTTAGTGGGGGATAAGACAAGCAACTAGGATTACCCTCATAGTCATAAGTTTCCAACACAAGAAGTGTCAATACATAGCATAAATCAAGAGAAGTATGTCCTCGGAGTTGAGGACTCACCAACTTGCTTGAATAATATTTCTAGACACGTGGAGGATGATAATGATCAAGTAGAGCTCCGGTTCCTACATGGTAACAGCATGTAGGCATATAGCATACGTTAGCACGTTTGAATATAATAAGTATATAGGATAATATGCAATAAAAGATAGACAACATAGTCAAAATACATAGTAATAGGCAATAGATAGGCAAAATCTCAATATGATATGCATGACAATGCTTGAAGTAAAACATGCTTGTAAATCATTCAAATTATATAGATCACAATACATAAGTGTGGGAAGAGACCTCAACCTACATAGAATAAGACCAAACGAGCTATAAATTCGAATCCCGATGATTACCCCTCATCAGTAAATAGGTGCTCTACTTGCCAAGATAAACCATACTCCACCTTATGGGGTCCTACCCCATTTTTTATGAAGTAACCCTCCTTATGAAGATCCTCCACATTTCGAAAAGGATTTATGACCGTGCTTCACCTTATGGGGTCCCACCCCATTTCGGATGAAGTGAGTATCCTTACGGGGACCTGCTCCGTTTCGAATAGACATTTTCATGGTATAGTGCACTAAATGGATCCACTAGTATAGCAAGGGTAAAAGATATACTCCTATGTTGACACATAGTTCAAGGAAAGAGAGGAACCATCCATCCATCAGTACTAAGTCTAATCCCACGAAATACTTATAATAATCATACTTTAATAATTTGCAATAAATATAGAGACATAGCATGAGTAGCTCTAAAACATCTTTGACCTCAAATGGTGAGCCTAACTTCAAAAATAAGAATAAATCATCATTAAACATTACCGTTGCATTTACATCAAAAATGGCTTAAAAGAGGTAGCACTCTTGAAAAAGGGCTTAATCCGGATATACAACATCATCAACATTTTCAAGAGTTTAAACACATTTTCAGAAAGCCCAAAATCATCATAAAGTCACTTGAATCATAAATCAACCAATCAATCATCAAACTTTAAGAATCCTTGAAAAGGGCAATTTATCAAACACTTGGTGGGTGTGCAATGCTAGTTCAAAATCATGCAACTCAAGAGTAAAATTATGCAAGAAAAATCACTGTAAAATCACCCACCAACACTTGATAATACCATAATGCAAGTTGCATCAACACCTTTCATCAAATCTCAAGATAGATTAAAGATTCATAGACCAAAACATACTTAAACAGTTACACATTTATGAAACCTCAACATAGTTCATAGTCAAATTCATAATAAGTAATGCCCACAACTAGATCAACTTAAAATCATACAATTTAGCTAAAAAGGAAGGTTGAGCTTCATGGGTGAAAGGAACCCATGAATGAAACCCAGATACCTTGACTTTGCAGAATTTCTTGGTGAAGATTTGAAATGGAGACTTGAAGCTTGAATGAAATCCTTAGATCCAGAAAGAGATTGGGGCATTAGAATCTTGAGAAGGACTTGGGGCTTGACTTGGTTTCCTTGAATTCGAACTAGACTTCTTGAAAATCTTGAGAATGGATGGCGAATTTGATGAAGATTAGAGAGGAATTCGAGAGGTTTTTGGTTAGCTTTTAGGGCTCAAACGGTTTAAAAATAAGGGATTTTCATGTATAAAGGTATTGGGTTATTATTCAATTTTCCTAGAGTAAAAAATAGCAATTTCAGAATTTATTAAACTGGTCCACGCCAAGTCCGCGTCGCGAAATGGTTGCGGAAAGCTAATATTTTTTCTATGTTTTGCTAAAAAACTATTTTCTTGGCATAGCTGAAGTATACCTTGTAGATACTCGTTTACCCATACAATTTTCTCTCTAAACGAGAATATATAGTTGTATTTCTGAAATTCTGCACGAATTTTGAGATATTGGGAAAAATGCATCTTAGGGTCTTTTTAAGCTACGAGTAGGGGTGTTTAAATATCCCCAATTTGAAATATAAGGAAACTAAGATTATGGCATATTCCTCAGAAAACGTGAGGTGCTTCATTATCTTTTGCACTCTACTCAAGCCTAAGGTATTAATCTAAGTCCCCTATGTGATTTCAAGTCTTAACTTTAGCTCTCATGTCATCGCATACATTTATGTGTAAATTGAAAAGTTCATGATGATTTTACACTTATATTGAGATTTTTGAAATGATGTTTAAGTGCATTGTTACATCCTTACATAGGTTGAAATTGTCATGTTTACGTCTCTCATATACATTTTTTTGATATCCGGGGACGAATGTTCCCAAGGGAGATGTTGAAACGACCGCATAAAGTGTCTGAAAATGTGCCTTGGAAGTGCTCAGAATTGTAATTTTCATATATTTCAAAATCTGCACGTGATATCAAAAATTCAACTTCATATTCTTGACCAGAGGGCAAAATTGAGTGGATAATAAGTCTAACCCCGATTTTAGAGCAACCATATCAAAAGTTGAAGTTCCAAAAATTTGGAATTCTAGTGTTGATGCGATGGTACGGCGACGCGGACCCATCGCGGACCAGTGTTATTTTTATCCAGTTTTGTTGAGTAGGTCCAAGGCCTTTCCATGCATGAAAATACCTATACTTAGCCATATTTTATCTTCATATCATTCAAGAGATTCCTAAATACTCTCTCAAATACTTAGATAATATTTCACCTCAAAATTCAAGTGTCCAAATCTCTTCCGGATCTTAAAGATTTTACTCAAGCTTCAAGTCTCCATTTCCAATCTTCATCAAGAATTCTCCAAAGCTAAGGTATGTTGTTTTCAACCATTGGGTCCTTTCACCCATGCTGCCCAAGCTTCCTTTTTACCTAAATTGCATGATTTAAAGTTGATTTACTCATGGATCTTACTTATTATGAATTTTACTACACATTTATGTTAGGGTTTCATAAAGTTGTGATAGTTTTTAGCATGTTTTGAGCTATGAATATAAGATCTATTATGAGATTTGATGAAGGGTTTTAATGTATATTGTTTGAGGGTGTTACCAAGTATCTATTGATGGATTTACACTAAATTTTCTAGCATGATTCCACTCTTGAATTGCATAATTTTACACTAGCACTACACACTCACGAAGTGTTTGATAAATGTCCGCTTATGATTTCTTGAGGTATCTAGGATCCAATGCATGTCTTATGAGTTGAATGACTATATAATGATGAGAGTAATATATGTATATGATATTATCTATATAATATTAGGAATTGACCAAGCCTCACTCGGGGGTTGTAGGCCCGAGTAACCATGTTGAGGGATTGGTACCTCGATCACCTCTCTCCGGAGGCGGTAGCCCATGCAACCTGATTGGAGGATTTGTACCTTGATAACCATGTCGAGGGATTTGTAGCTTGATAATCATGTCGAGGGGTTTATACCTCATTCGCCTCTCCAAGAAGGTGGTAGGCCTTTGATATTCACTAATAATGGTCTCCCCTTACACATGTATAATTTTCTATGTAAGCATGATTTACTTCAAGTATCTTCTATGCATGCCATATTGTTATATGCTACTTATTGCCTATGCTTATGCATTTCGATTATGCTACTTATCTCTTATTGCATTGCGTCCTGTATACTTAGTACATTCAAACGTACTAACACATACTCTATGCCTACATGATGTTGCCATGTATGAACCAGATCCCCGCTTGAGCATTTTCCTCCACGTGACTAGTACGATTTCTCTCAAGCTATTTGGTGAGTTCTCCATTCCGAGGATGATGTTTATGATCTCATGCCATATTCCAAGTCTATCTTTCGTTTATGTATGTATTGACTATGAGGATGAGCCCAGTTGCCTGTCTTGGCCCCAACTCTTATCTATGTAGTAGATATGTTGTTGGACATGTTGTGTATTGAACCTTGACTCTGTTGTTTTGATTCTTATGTTATGAAAGTATCCCTTTAGTCCTTTTTCCCTTATTTCTGCTCTTATTATGTTGTTTAATAGCTTCATCGACTAATAATGTGTAATGATATGTTAAGGGGCTTCTTTAGGGTCCCTTAGGGTTCCCCATTCGCCGTGTCACGTCTAGGCCCTAGGCTTGGGTCCTGACATTAAAAGAATTTATATCTCCTAAAATTTCAACTAAAACATCTAAGAAAAACATTTTGCAAAATTAACAAAGTGAAGAATATTTCAAATAAAATAGATATTCATCTATTGATTCGTGTTTTAGGGGAAAATAATAAATAACCTAAGTGGTTTATGGATAATTTAAAAAGAAAACATTTATCGAAATTTGAAAGGGACTTGAAAGGGTTTTTTAAAAAATCAACTAAGCTTGAAAGGAAATTAATAATTTGACCCCTTTTGAAATAATTTAGACTCTTTGACAATAGTTAAAGTAAAATGAATTAAAGCATTAACATAAGATCATTCGTCGTTTGGGGAATTTAGTTAAGCTAAAAAAAACAAATAGATGTTAGTGTTAAGAGTCACGTATAAATACAAATAAATAAATAACAAAATAAGGAAAGAAGAGTATTAAACTTGAGCCTTCCAAAATTCATCACTGCTTGGGCATAATATGCCCAAATTTATTCTGTCCTAGTTCTAGGAAATTAGTTGTTGAAGTTTGGGCACTTTTAAAGCCCTATTTTCGCAGTATCGTGCCACTGTATATACTCTGTATATCAGTGTACACAACAACTTTTGACCTCCAAAATCTTGAATATCAATGTACTGAACCTGTAAACTAATTCCCTAGACTTGCTTGGGTCTGAATGACCTCGAGAAATGCAAGGTAGGAGACTCAGAAGACTCGGACAAATGCATAAAAGCAAAAAAAAAAAAGGAAAATATTAGGGATCCAAAAATTATTTAAATCCACAACTCAATAACTTGAAACCAAAAGTCAAGATAACCACCCATATCCTTGAAACTGAAAAATAAATCAATATATAAAACTCGTTAAACTTGAAGCTAAAAATAAGCATATAAAATCCATTAAGTTGAGACTAAGAATCAACATAGAACCCATATTTTGAAACTAAAATCAACATATGAGACTCAATAGCTAAAATCAACATAGGATACCCATAACTTTGAAACTAAGATTCAACATATGAAAACTCATTAACTTGAAGCTAAAGCTCAACACCTAAACCCATTAATCTTGAAAGTAAAATCAACATATGAAACTCAATAGCTAAAATCAACACAAGTATCAATAACCTTGAAACTAAGATTCAACATATAAAAAACTCATTAACTTGAAGCTAAAAGTCAACACCTAAACCTATTAATCTTGAAACTAAAATCAATATCTGAAACTTATCAACTTTGAAACTAAGAATAAAAACTAATGAAAGAATGTATTTTCATATGCTTTTAACAAGAGATACCATTAATTTGCAAAAGATAAGGAGAATACCTAGATTTCGAGACAAAGTACTAACATGATTAATGAATCAAGAGGCTGAGAAACTTGAACAAGAATGAAATCAAGACCAACAAACATTAAGCTAAGTTGAAACCAATGCCATAGCTAAACAGAAATAGTGGAGCCACTTTAGCATTCTAGTCAAAAGGTGATACAATATTCTAGAACACAACTTCTATAAAAAATGATGAAAAATGTTTGTCTAACAATATCTATACTTAGTAATATGCAAAGGCAAAAGAGGGTACAAAGCACTAGCAAAAGTTCACCTATAAGTTTGTAGAATTAAAATAAAATAAAGAATTAACGACCAAGCAGCAATATATTCAATAATTCAAAGATTTGCTCTAAGAATTTTCTCATCTTTTTAACAGAAACAACAAACAAGAACATATAAGACATAAGGCTACGATCATATAATAAGTAATTTTCTTCAGTTCAACAACAAAATCTTCAAAAATAACGCAAGATGTTTACCAGATTTTCACATATTTATGAACTGAAACATCAAAGAAATGTGAATGTTACCTATTGTTAAGCGACGAAACTGGAACACCAGAAAAGCTTGAGAAATGACCTCCTATCTCGTTAACTCAAGAGACCAAATTATAGAGCCTTTTATGTGAAACTAGACCCCAAATTCTTTTGAAATTTTGAAACTTGACAGATTTAAAATATGTGTTTTCAGAAACCCCAAAAACTGAAACCTCTTTAGTGAAAAAAAGGGTTATATACACAGGGAAAAATTGGGTCATTTTGGGAGGGGGGATTAAAGGAATCTTGTAGAATATTCAAAATTTTTAATCTTCAAACCTTACCTCTACGCTTTCATAGCTGGAGATCATACCAATAGATGGATTGATCTCGTCCATCTGTTCCAATAGCAAGGATGGACGAGCATGGGATGATGACACTTGGATCGCTCAAGGAAGAGGGATGTTGGGCGGGGTTCAAAGGTTGCTGAAATGTCATTTTTGGGCATTGTTGCTACTGAAGCTTGCTGGGTTTGTTTCGTTGTTTTGGCAAAGAAGGGGGAGGAGGTGAAAGATGTGTTAGCATCTAAAAAGAAAAAATAGAAGAAATGGGTGTGTGTTGTATGTTTATTAAAACAAAGGTTGGCTGATTTTGTGAATTAAAATAAGGACTGGGTTGGGTTTCCTGTAATTTGGGTAGGGTTTTTTTATTTGAAAACTAGAAAATTGACCCAAAAGAAGGCTAAAAATAGGAAAATTTTAAATTTATAAGTTAACCATTTGAAATTGCAAATATTACCAGTTAATAATATAATCAAATCAAATCAGTTGATTAATTTGGCTGCGAGATGAATTAACACGAATTAATTAGCGATCTTTTAAAGTTAACAACTTAAAATAATTTATTCAACTATGAAGTAATTAATCCCGAAAATAATTAAACTAAAGTGATTAAAGATAAAATCAACTTGAGAAAATCTTGAAAAAATTGATGAGAATATAGTATTTACTATTAATACTTGAAATAAATATATATAATATATAATATACGAACATAATCAAAATTAAAAGATTAAAGCCT